>LUCM01003816.1:26319-59364 GCA_008360955.1 Fasciolopsis buskii
AGTCAACTGAAAATGCGGCCACTTATGAAATAAAATGCCTACGCAAATACAAATGCAGACGCTCTTCAGTGTGAGCATCACATGATGATGACGACTTACTTAAATCGATACGCTCAAGGACAGTTCACGACTGCAGGGATTTTACGATTAACTTTTACACACAGGTATTGATGGAAAAAACTAAGAAACAAATAATTAGACTAACGAATCTCCAAAACTTTCTAATCGAAGAGAAATGTCGTTCGGAAACCATCAATTCACCTTAAATCAAATATTATTACTGTTGAACTTGGACGCCTCTTAAAAAAAAAAAGGTGTGAAAATTTGTGGACTCGAGGTTACCCCTGCGCTTAACGCCTTTTGTACAGTTAGAATATTCTCCACCATAGTGTTTCCCACACTGCGGAACGGAGGAAGGGCAGTCTAGTGTGAGGATCACACAGCCAATAGTTGCAATATTTCCGACTCCACAACCATCCGGCCCGAACCAATCTTAATTGCGTTGCAGCTGCGTATATATGTACCCTTTCAGGCAGATGGATCGAAGTTCACACGACGTTCACGTTTTCAAAGATTGGCGAAAATCCAGTGCGAAATCCATAGCTGCACGAACATTTATATCCCATATGCCAGCACACACCAATTAACACTGTCCACGAATAAACAATTTATAACCACGACACGATTTTTTAAGCAATGCAAAGTGTTCGAAACCTTATTATCATCGGACACCGTCATGAATTATCAAAGTTTTAGACCCCTATGTATGACAGCCATTTTTTAGTAAACCCACGCAGCACATCAACTGATTGATTGCATACGCATCAAGAACTGCTAGTTGATATAACATTGGGTTGATAACCTACCTGTAGTGCATATTGCAATATGAACATTGACTCGACTCTTCCCGAAAAATCAACTTTTTACAGTTGCAGACAGGAATTCATACGGTCAGCGTAAATTCTTCATATGCGATCCTACTAGAGTTGTCGACTAGCACTGTATTGGAAGTACTATCATAGATCACTGAAACAAGTATTTGAACGATGAAGATCAAAAAACCCAAGCACAGGCAAGGGTAGCAGAACGTGTCTGAGGCTTTTATAAACCACGTGTTCTGCACAAAGATAATAATATAGTGTTTGCCTATTTTTTTGCTGGCTCTTGGTGTCAAGGGGTCGTTTTGGCGGGCTAGCAGCGCGAGTGGGCATTAGATATAATCTGACCCTCATAGATAAGCCTTACAAAAATAGTTTCAGTATCCTTAATATGCCACACCATCCCTTGGTCGCTCTAACCCGGGTTTGGCAAAGGCCACCCTAGGAACATAAACGAAGAATCAGTGGAATCCGGTGGGTTAGGCTGGAGCCCGATGGATTAAACCACTTCATGCTATTCTTTTCCCTACGTGTCCGAGCATTCCCCTGCAATAGGAGACTCAATTCCCCTACTACGACCCAGATGCTGTGTATACAGGAAGGATTCCCAAGTAAGAGCAAGTCTGAGACCGCCCAGGCGACTCTTACCCGGTAAGAATTCTTACGAGGAGAAAGTCAGATTAGGCTAGTGTGGTGGGTACTCCGGAGGGTCGCCGGTAATTCGTGCCTTCACAATTTTCTCATAGGACTAATGGAGGACAAGTAGTCCTGAAAGGGGTGCTTCACTATGGAAACTTTCGGCGACTAAAAGATCCATTAACATAGTGTGAGACTACGATAATCTTATTGCTAAATACAAAATAGTTACCACTGGAGACTATGCTCCTTTCCCAATCGTTGGATGCTACTTGACCTAATTTACTGATGCGCAAACCTGCCCCAAGATTATGCTCCTCGTATCGTTGTTGCATGAATCTCTTTGCCAAAGCCTTAAGTGTGCTGAATAAGATATGATCTCCAGAATTGTTTGCGCCGCCGAGCAAAGATGAAGCTTTTTCTGGTATTGAAAGCTGTAAAGCAATAATAGTCATTGGATTATTTGAACACTACACATCAGTTAATGCCAAGTCAGTATGCAAGAACACGTGCCTAAAGTCAATTAACGGTACGAAGAAAAATAGAGACATATAAAGAACAAAGACAAATTTATGCGACCCTTTTACTCTTCCAATTGCGAGACGGATTGCTGTTGTGCTACTATTGCAAACCATTATCATGGACTCCAGCATTAAATGAACCGAACTCCATCTCTTCAGTTATGACAAATACCTGAGATTCCTTTGATCTTTGAATGCAGGACTGTCGACTAAATAAAGTGAGACGTCCGTTGGTTTCTAGTACCGGACGAACCACGGACAGACAAAATGGAACGTTGGCAATGAACCAAAACGACAACCAGATTCAACGATTTAAAATGTGCGATTAAGGTTCCCACAAAACAACTGGGCTGAAATATATTGCGGTCAATTGCCGCCGCCGCCCTCCCTACCTCGACCGGCGACTATGATTCGGAACGGAGTTCAAACACAAGGGGAACACCGATCTTCGTACTCTGGTCCGCGATCCAAGACTCTTGAACGTGCAGACGATAAACACCCGCGGAGAAAGGGCTGGGCCGCCACGAAGATCCGCAGAAAGCGTCGGATCCAAAGTCGAATTTACAGAAACTGGACTGTTTGTCGTTTATGCTCGAGTGATTTGCGTGTTATCTATCGTCTCTCAATGGTTCGAAGGTTACTGTGTGTGCTCCCGCGTGTTAGCTTCTTTGTGGCGAACTTGAGGCTGTTCTGATGTGCTCTGATGGTAGACAAAAAGCGCACCGCTATCTGCTGGCTTGAGCCGCGCACGCTTCAATAAAACAAGATTCCTCTTCATGAAAAATGAATGCTACTCGAGTATACGTGTTAATATTTTGTTATAAACGGTTATGCAATAATCCTCTCTCTAAATTTTCATGCATTCTGTCATCTCAGCTAGATGTTATGGAGCAGTTCGTGAAGTTAAATATAGGTGGTGCCAGAAGTCAACCGTGAAGAACATCACCTTCCCCGGGTGGCTCACTTGAAATATTGCTCCAAATGGCCTTTCGGGCACAACGATTTGTCTAGAGTAATGGGTGTCTCTGACAAATGAATGAGAGGTTGTGTCAAAATAATCCACTGGCCGGCGGTGGCCAAGCGGATAAGGTCGCGACGCTTGATCGCGAAGGTCAAGGCGTTTAGTCGTAAAGGTCACGGCGTTTGGTTGTGAGGGTCGTTGGTTCGAATCCTCCTACCGCCGGTGAACTTCCTCACTTGGCAGCCCCCTGTTGGCCGCGCCTCTCCTCCTGAAAAATGATGTACACTGTTATTTCATTAATAAAGGAAGTAAAAGATAAAAGGAAAGAAAGATAGTCGAGTGAGTCGAAACCCACCAACAAATCGAGCATGGCAGTAATTTTCATCCAGTGGATGTTACGTTTGCACTCCAGAACTTATGGCCAAGTTAAAATGCGGCCCTTGCCACCCGGAACTGGTCAGAGATCAGTTTGATTCTAACACGTACGCTCCTCGTGAGTACTAGATAATTGGTAGAATATAAGGTTTACCAGCAGTGGTTTCCACAGTAGGAAATCGACTGACAAGTGCGTTGGATTCAAGAGAAACCAAGAAGTTCTTTAGTACCACATGGAACTCCGTTCGGTTATTTTCCGTGCCAGAAATCAACCGGATTTCAGTTAAACGTTTCCCTTTCTATTTCTCCTCGTCGTGATTGACAGTAGTTAGAAGTGCACTGACTTCACACTTCTGCTGGAAATGCCAACGCGCGATAACCTCGCAGCGGTTTTTGCCAACAGTTCGACAACTGCGAATAATTATAGGATTCAACTTCAAATTTATTAGCTGCCTTTTCAATGTCTTTTCTTGTTTCTAGGCCAAATTCACAAAACGAAGCAGTAGAGAAATGTCACTTAATAAATTATTTTGATAGATTAGGGTAATTAGCAGAAGTTATTTCACAAACTATGATCACTTGACAGTTGACTGTTGTACGTCTGTGAATATGCGGACAAGTTTTATCCCAGGAAAAAATTATCGTACAGCTGAGAGTGAAAGTGGGTCTCGTAGTGACGTTCCGTAGCCCGGTTTTGTCCTTGTTGAAAGACATTTTGACGAGACAGTCATTTGTTAAAGTTTTTAACAATTAGTGCGCTGCTGTCAAAATTTTTAGAACTAAAAATTGTCCGGTGAAGTTGCGGAAGTGGCACTGTCTAAGCCATCGTATCATGGTTTAGTAGAGTCGATTAATTGGTTTTGGGCAGATTCTACACAGCATTATGCCCACACAAGCGTAGTTATAAGTAAGTCATGATATGACCGTTTGCATTTACTGTTCATCGACATTACTAGGAATTATCAAGAGATGGTAACTAAATGTAAACGTATCGGGGCCTTTTTAGGTCAATGTACACATGGAATGTGACAGAAAGTAGAAGATTTCGTTCAGATTTTTGTTTTGCAAAATGCAGAACTTTGCACCTATCGTGAGCTGGCCGCGTTGCGATTTTTATTTAATTCGAACCGGGAGGAAACACACAGGGGCACAGGGCTCAGTATAAAAGCTTCGCAACTCGGAAGTTGACCTCGGAATGCATGTCACTTGAGAACAACGAATTTCGTGGAGGTCTGTATGGCATTGTGCAAACGGTTGACGGCAGATTTCATCGTTGTCTATCTATATTCGGTTCATTCGTCTAATGCATGTCCACCACAATGGACCACCGCGGGATTGTAAACAGGGAAAGAAGTATCCATATTTTCTTTGACCCCAAATGGCCATTGATAATATTTCTACTCCAAGTGTGGGCATTTTAACCCGATTCAAATCGGTGGAGTGGGCTGTTGTGTCTGGAATAATTCATCATCTGGGAATTTGTAATCTCTGCTGGGGATTTGTGACCTTCACGTTCACGACTTTGTTTCGTGCATTGATGAATTCACCTCAGTTCGTTCGCTCGATCAATTTGCCAAACTAACGGTGAACTCAGCTTTATGAAATGGGTTTCGTGCCTGTCGGCATTTATACACCTCTTGTCCTTGGACTCAACATCGGACTGTGTAGCAGCAGTGAAACTGTGAAATAACGAAGTTCTGTAGATTGTAGTCTCCACGGGTCAACTCGGTTCTGTTGGGATTCGAATTTCAAAAAAAGAAAACCGGTGACCTTATGTAGAAGACTGCAATCAACTACGCCCAAGAACTGACGATGTCATCTCTTCTGACAATGGAACGTTACCAACCTAACCGCCAAGATCAGGGATCAGATATCCTCAAATCCCAAATATCCATTTAAGCACGAAGATCTGGAGTCTAAGTTATACAGACATAATCATGTCACTGCTTCTGGTTTCGTAGTTTTACTCCACTAAAATTACAAATTTGATCTTGGTGACTTTGTTCAAAAAATTATTCTCCAAGAATTCCTTGCAGCGTTTAATGTTAACTTTTCCGGAATATGAATCGCGTCTGAATCGGTCATGAATCTTTCCCAATCCTCACGAATAGAAATAAAAAATGTCAGGTGTTTTTGTGACTAGTTTATGTTCGAGAATTTGCGTGACAACCTTTTTTCTAGTTTGGTCGATATTTTCATAATCACTTTATTTATATTTTCAAATTACTCTCTTGTTGTCGATTTTAAGTTGCCCTCCTGCCTATCCATCTTGATAATGGCATTGCTAGTGATTGATGTTTCGGGAAGAATGATTTCTACCGTCATTTAAAATGTTTCTGATGGTTAGAAGCGACGTTCACTTTTGCTTTCTAATTGTTTTCCCTTCTGATTTCGTGTACGGTTGACCTCTTTAAGTCTCTTGGTTACCTGTCTCTCTAGAGTATCTTGAAAACGCAGACTGTTCCCTAAGTTTTCAGGTCCGTTTTGTTCCCATATGTTTTATTGCCGTCAAACGTATTATTATCTTCACGAACGAAACGACAGTATGTACCATTTTCAGGAACGGAGCTACTGGCAGGTGAGGACTGCCACTTGTGAACGTTGGCCAGTAGTGGGAAGATTTGGAATCTGTTGTAGTCATTTGTATGGTGATTGTTAAAGCTTAGCATTTCGGTCTTGCTTGTTTGTTTTTTGACTTATCAGTGCCTTCCTACTGGTATGTACGAAACTGCCTGTTTGCTTAAGTTTTCTATTTACTTAGTTAAATTTTTGTCCTTGAGAGTGTCCTTGCTGCAAATGTTTTTTAAGACCGTCCTATCGGTGGTGAAATAGGTTATATCTTGATATCGCAATTTTTTAATAGTGCGTCGAAGCGCTGACCCGAGGTTGCCTGGTATAACCTTGATATGTCTCGCTTAATCATTGGACAGTCACGTGGTAACATCCGTACTTCGCGGATGACTGTTAAGGAATCAACACTTGACCTGTTTAACCTTGTCAGTTTTAGGTGTTTCCTAAGAATGTATAAAAATATCTTTCAGCTGGCGTCAGGATTCTGCACTAGTGATAACCACCTGGTTTCATCACATCCAAAAGCGAAGCTTTTTGTGATAATTATGGATGTTCGGACATGACTGAACGCTAATCCTCTACGTTCCGTTCCTCTGACTGACTTTGAAATGTGATTTACTATTCCTATGTATCTTAAGAGGGAAGTGAAGCCTGAGGCATGGAAGCCAATGTTTGTTGCCAGTGTGCCGCTCTTATGATATTAATTTAATAACAAGAGGAAAAGTCCCCATATTTTGATCGGTTTTTGACTTAGGGCTTTCGACTCTGATAAGTCTTCCTTCACTTCCTTCCTAAACGTTTGACACTCAACGAAACATCCCCTGAATTGTTGAGGACAAGATAAAATGTCCCCGGTATGTAAGGCTCAAATGTCATATTGTGCAATGAAATCATATCCTTGGCTAGAGGCTGACGGGAGCGCAGCATAAAAAACTTATCCAATGTTTGCCTTCGAATACGTACCAGTCAACCCGTAACCACTAAAACTGCTGCCGAAACTTCAGTAACTCAGCGAACAACGAAGTTTTGGTGCAATTTCCGTTTTACAAGCCAACATTCATTTTGCTATATTCATTTCATTGGTTTCGTCACATGCAGCCGATATGCTTTGGAGGAATGCAGGCGACAAAACCGACTAAGGTTTTAATTTTTATGGTGACGAATGATTAAGGCCTAAATGATCGACCTGGGCTCCACAAGAACTATTGAAGTAACGAACATCAGTAATATTCCAATTTCGTCGTGTTTTTGCAGTCACCTGACCTGAAGATGCCGGTTTTAAGTGCCTACAATAACTAGAATGGTTGGCTCGCTATTCTCTATTACGGGTAATAAAACGGGCCCAGGCGTGTCTTACGGCAATATTTTTTCGTGTATCTACATTGAAATTGCGTTTCCTATTGCCTGCATTCAGCGGTAAGTTTAGGCATTAGATTTTACTTCACTTTAAGAATCACAAGCGCTCAGAGAAGCTATTCCGTAAACCAAGATGCGTGATTGGGGTTACAAAATTCAAGTACCTAAACGTCTTCTGTTAGTGTGCATTTCTCTCAAGTGCTTCAGGCGCATCCACGGTTGTAAGTTCTCCCTCGCTCACTAGTTATAGCGATGCTGATGAAATGAGTTCAGTCGCGTAAAAGAACTGGCTCTAGAATTCAACTCCGTTACAGATTAGATACATTGGATTTGGTAGTACGTGGTTAATTGGGTGGTCCATTTGCAACTGAAGAGGCCAATGTCCATGTGAAAAATAACGATAGATATCCGTCTTGGCGATGGGTGATTTGATTTCATGCTTTAAACTTTTACCAGCGTGAAATATGATTTATTTTTATCCAAGAAGGAAGTGCCACTTAACTTGTTTTAATTGTTTTATCTCATTTGCATTCCCTGTTTCTCGAAAGGAACTATATCAAACCTGTCGAGCCATGCATCGAAGGGTGGTGGAATTTCTGAGCCAGGTTTCCGACGAAGAAGCAACACCTTCTCTTTTGCAGGTGAACGATAACCTGAACAATGCATTTTCTCGGTAAGTAGACATTGATATTTTTGGTTCTAATTGATTGACAGTGATGGATTTAATATGCAGCTTAGCCGATTAAATAGCGGGTGAATACATAAAAGTCTGCATGGCATCCGGAATTCAACAAACAACTGATTTGTGAGAACTTCTTTTCTCCCCGGCAGCAGCATTTTTTTTCTGCCGAATTTTCCTAACTGAAATACCGAACGACCAGGACGTTGTTCCTGCTAATCCATCACACGTCTCACGCACAAATCATCAGTGGTGTGTGGTTGAAAGTCCTAAAAACATGTCTGCCTCTTATTCCGAAAGAACCAATTGTTCTGGGTCTGCTGCGATCGAATGATGCATGATAAATGTTTAAAATTGGGTCAGATAAAATCAGACAATATTACACTGTTTCACCCCTTATAGAGGTACCCAACGTGAGATAACGGAGTATATTTGCTGTTTGATTTTTGCTTCCGTTAGATTTAACGGTCCCCCTGTGGGTTGTTGTTATCATGGTCTTCGATCACTGCAGCGGAACAGATGAACGATTCAGCTCTTGGGCGATCGGATGATCAAACATCCGTGCGGATTTTACGATTGCACGAGCAGACTAGACCACCGCAACTCTATCTCTTTGCCACGCGCACAGTGCACGCGAACAGACAAACACAGACACAACACACATAAATATGCGGTCATGAAAATCTGTTAGCCAAGCGCTTAACTGAGCCTGGTGCACACGCACGATGAGGCAGACAATCGTAACGCGTACAACCGGTCGGTGATGTCTGAGAGTTGGGAGTGGGGCGAGGGATATCCAGAACATCTTTGTGCGGATGGATGTCTGCACGAGTGAGGTACGGTTAGCTGATCGTTACTGAGCAAATGATTGAGTGGAATTTTGAAAAATGGAGAAGGTCCGTGGCTTCTTTGGAGGGATACCTCAGAACGACGTTTGGCGGCTACGTGGAATCAAGCTCAGCCTTATTAGCCCCGTCGGATCTTGCCGTCTAGGAAATTGTGGGGGTTGTATTGGACGAAGACAGCACATAATGTAGCTGTATTTCCAAGAGCTCGTGTTAATTGCCTCACTTTAGCCGTAAATTGGCTTCTGAGGTAGATATATCGGTCTCCTGTTTGCTTTTGCTATCATATACTCTTAATTTTTGTTACATGACAAACGTTCGTCACTTTGTCATAATTTCCAGAGTTACGTATGAATTGCCAAGTCGAACTTATTTGATGCCCTTAACTGAAAACGGTTTGTCCATTGTCGGGAGCCACACTCTATCGTCTAGATATAAATCAGACTCAATTTTCTAGGCAGAACTCTGTGCCATTTTCCTAGTAGTTCCGGAATTATTTCAAAAATATTCGAACTTATGTCACGGAATATTCAGAACTAGAAAACAACATGATTCTGTTTCACAAAGCCTCGCTAGCACATACATGCTCGCAGGCTGTACAGCGACGCAGCTTGCAGTGCGCACGCGCAAATGTACCCACGTAAGGTGGATCACATTTCCGACCTATGCAAACGAGATCGCACTAGGCCAGTTTCATGAAATTCCCAAAAATTCTTGACGTGAATCCGAAATAGTGTGGGAATTGGTACGGTTATAGGCAGACATACGGTTTCGCTGATCTCTTTCTTAAGCCGGGGAAACAGTATTTTCCTGAGAGGAAGATCATCGGTTAGTGTAGTCAAAAATATTTAAATTATTCAACTTATTTCGTTGAAACTACAAAACTAGTTACCGTGTCGTTTATAATTTTATCCTCTTGTACTCATTTTCTGTTTTAATCTGTGCACATGTTGTGGCGTTGGCACCGTGCTTGTTTTCAAGTCCGTTTACTTTATATATATATATACATATATATATATATATATATATTTGGATTCCGACCACGAAGCCCTGAATGCTTGAATTGATTTCTGTTGCGCGAGTAATATTAGCCTCAGCAGTTGGTAACAACCGAAACCCGATTGCTTTTGCTATTTGTTGGGGTCGTGGTAAATAATTAGAAAGAATGACTGACTGTCACTGGAATGACCGATTTCGGTCAAGTGGGCATCAGTAGAGCTCATCGTAGCTCCATTACTTCCATGTGTAATGCAACGTGGAAGATGGTTTTCATACGATTAGATAGATGCCTCGTTCAAAACATGAGAATCATCTGAAATAACAGTCGCATTTTCTTTTCATGGAAGATTTCTTGCTGAAGAGTAAATTTCTTCTTTTAGTCCGTGAACTACTTTCGGTGTAAACCGGTGCATGCATACGGTGGATTGTTTGTAATTTGGTTTGAATATCATGTTTCATTACCTCGGTTGGAATGCAAAGTCACTGGTGTGTAACTTTGACGAATCGTTCAGATGACCTGCAAAATTTTGTGAACCAAAGTACCGGATTGTTAGATGTATTTATTTGCTGTTCAGCTCGGTTTGTATTGATACCTTGAGAGATGATTTGAATATCCATTTTATAAACCACAGACCACTTATGTCATCATGGTAACAAAAACTCGCCGGTCATGATAAATGCAGTTTGCTTTGTAGGATTTAACATGTTCGAACTCCCCTAATTTTGTGGTTATAAACTTATAGTATAAAATTTTAGTTATTTATTATGGTTTGGCCTTGGGAATATCGTAGTTCACGGAAGTCCTTTGATGAAGCTTGTGCTTGCCCGCATAAGTTTTATAAAGAGCGGTGAATGCAATGCGAAGTGAGGATCAACACGTTATTCACCGATCACGGTGACGAGCCGGGCGACAGCGAATTACCGCCTACCACCAAAGAGACCGGGGGATCCGGGGATTCGAACCTCTGACGTGTATGGGGTGACAGACAGTTAGTCCGTTTGACCACTGCCAACCAGTACCTAAATGATGCACAAAATTAATCGCAAATATGCTGACTAATAAAAAATGTTATTCGTTAGTCGAATATGGCGCTATTTGACATCACTCTGTCGCCGAAAATGGACGCTAGTGTAAAGCAGATCCAGGTAAGTAAACTCCACGTTAAATACCGTATTATAAAGCTTTTTTAAATCTAATTGCAATCCCAAATTTAGGGCTGTAACAATAATATTTGAATCGGGTCTCGGTAATATACCAGTGCAATTGCGGGCCGGTTGTTTGTAAAAAGAAACCTGAAGCAAACCACAATATGTTGCAGATAAAAATAAAACTGGATAGCTTTTGCTGCAGTAACTTTTCGCATGCCATTTTTGGACTATTTCGTATAAAATCGGACTTTTTCAGAGTTATCGCAGCTTGTAAATACGCGTGATTGCAAGACCTGTGTCGCTTCAGAGCAGAAGAATGTAAGGTTGGTCTCCGTGTTTGTTTCTAGCACTCTGGTAACCAAATGTATGCGCTGTACCTTGCGCTTGGACACTGGGAGTTAGATAACTGCTACACTGCAAGTTATTTTTTCTACAATGGTTCCCTGGAAGATGAAAAATTTTCGGATCTTTTAATAAAATTCTAGATTTTTCCCAAAGTTGCCGATAATACTGATGTTCCGTCTTATTGCATAGTATAGATCAACGTGACTGCAACCACCATAACTGGGTTAAAGCAGCTGCTTGACAATGGTACCTCGATTGAGCTTTGTCCGTGCCCTGTACCAATTTGCTTCTTTTTGTGCGGGAAAGGAAAATAAACGAAAGAAAACGACAAGGTTAAACGTAGTCTAGTATCCGTACAAGTGATTCGAAATCAAAACATCGTGTTGTAGATGATTGGTATCCGAATTCTAAAATATGTTGTAGTGTCCATAAATTTACTTTATTTGATCGATGGCACCAAGGGAATTGGGACCGGAGGGCTAATAAAAACGGAGTGCACATGTACTACATCTGTCTTTTCGGGTTTGCGTTTGTTGTGGAATAAGATGTGCACGTAGGAGATGTTGGATGATTGATAAAGGTATCTGTCCTCTTGACTCTGATAAATGAAGGTCTACGTTTAACCCAAGCGTAGCTTCATATGAAGACCGTACATAGTCTTCTACTTTGAATCAGATATTTGTTTGAAGTGCTGGTGATTATCTATAAAAACGTAGATATTGTGATTGTCATCTGGTTTGCGTTTTTCCATGCTTCTGATGAACGACCTGGTTAATATCCGATCTGGGGCTTGTTCACCTCGGGAAAAGCCCATGAGATGTGCGCCGTTCCGAAGGCAATAATTGATTAAGAAACACATTTTTAGATTGAAATTGATGCCATTTTGAAAAGGAATAGGTAAAATCTACTTTGATTAGGGAATTTTCAGGGAAGTTTGAAAATCTGTCGGTTTCCTTAGGAGATAAGATGCTGATAGGTTCATCAGCGTTTGTCCTTCAGACTTCTCCACGTTCTTCAGAACGACTGGGTGCACAGCTGCGCTTCAGACATAGGTGGGTAACTTGCGTAGACTTCATTCATACGTCCTGACACCCTTAGCAATTTGACACCAATGGTCGCTTCGCTGAAGATGTGATTTCTTCAGATAGATATGTTGAGTGCTATAAAGCCGGCTTTCGTAGGGTTGCCATATTAAACAGAGAGCTTCCCAAATATACCGATGCAGTGCTACTTTCCTATATTCCACCCTGGAAATATGTAACTACTGGTTTTCCAGACGCTCGTCTGTTAGCAAGCAACGTTTAAACGGAATAAATTATTGAGTGTTTCATGTGATTTTCTTCATTCTGGTAACTGTTTGGACATTCTGTGATTAGAGTAACCATGGACAGAACTTCAAAAGCCATCTGGGTGAAGAGAGGATCATGCGTTCGAATTTTTGGCTCATCGTAAAATGTTCCGTTTCTGGACAGGAACTCAGGATGCGAGAAAACCAGTCAAGTAGCTTGATCGTCAAGTATTCCGAATAAAAAATGTGCATTTTACTAAAGATTATCGTGTAATGTGATGTCGCTTTATGTCGACTCCCGTCATAGGTGATGTCTCACAAGAAGTTTCGACCTCACCAGCAGGTTTGTTTAGAGCATAACTCATGCATTACTACAGTGCTTTCAATATTTCGATTTTGGGATTGATGTAAATAATGCACATTGAGTCCATCATAGTATCCACCGCTAAGTGCTTTGCTCAGAGACAAACGCTTGCATTTCGATTGACTCTCTTTTATTCCTGTCAAGCTATGAACGTTTCGAACGGTACCGAATACGTGCCCTTCGATCCGAGATGATGTCAGAAGCGGCAGCGTTGGATTTGGCCAGTTTCCGATTTGGCTCGATCCACGGAACCCATCCAGCTGGGACCCTTCGACTTGCCTCCGGGTCACATCCCTCTCAGACAACTCGGTTGGCAATCACTGCAGGACGAAGTGCAACAACATCAACATGCTCTCGGATATCAGGTAGCACCGCCAATCACCAGTTGGTCAGAGTTGATCCAAATCTAACCAACGGCCAGTTGGCAGGTGGGAACCACCAAGGAAGTGATGGTGTAGACGGTCGCAACGTTGACGCCGATCCCGGTGATGATGACGATGATGACAGCCTAATCGACGTTGGGATCCCTTCAAATCAGGTTTGTTTTTGTTCACTTTTCGACGTCTTTTTTGGTCGTTTGCATTCATTCTGACGACTTCAGGTCAGTTGACGTAGTTTAATTGATACATTTCACACTTTATTTTACCAGGACAGGTGATGAAAAAAAACGGCCAGCTTAAGACCAAAGAGATCATAATTGGCTAATGAGAGGAATGCAGTTGTATTTTGTTATTCGTATGTCATAGTGATTTACCGTAAATTTTTCCCAGGATTACAGTCCTTTACATGCACCAAAATGTGCTCTCCAAGCACTTTAAATCCGTTTGAAATTTGTTTTCTGAGATATCCGATATGTTTCGCGTATTAGGAAAACACAGTATCAAATCCCGGGTATTTGCCACGTCTGAACGTGTTGGGTCCGCCCACTCATGACCGGACTGATTGAACTTTTCGTAATTACTGAAATATGTTTAGCTGGAAGAATTTAGTCCTCCTAATTTTGTTCTAAAATTGGTCATTCTTCGTCTTTACTTGCTCGTTTGATCATTTTGATGAAATTATCATCTTTGGTGGAATCAGGAAGACAAACACTGAATTCCCCCTCTCCCTTTTTTGGAGTAATTACTTTCTTCATCCAAAATTGCTTGAATAGTTCGATTTCCATGTTGTCAGCTTCATTTTGAGTTTCCTTCTGTTAGCAGTTTTGTTGTGCCTAAAAGAGATCCGGTCGCAGCTGTTGTTTTCAAAATGCTAAGACAGTTTCATTCATCCTTGGGGTGCGCGATGTGATGGAGTTTTTCAATGATTTTTTTACATGGTAATGTATTAAATCGTATCGACCGGGTAGAACTAATAATTCCATCAAGAGATGCTTAAAAACCGACATCATCTTGGTTCGTAAGTTGTGTGGTAGTGGTTCTGGAATGAAATACTTCAGTTATTGCGTCCACATAGGACCGATCCGGAGAATCGACCTAACTCTATCCTGTAATCGTCTATTATTTACGTTTGAGAGCTGCTTCAAAAAGTAAATAAAAATATTTTGGCAGGACTTTCTAAGTTTTTCACAATCTTCGACGACCCATGAAACGATCTTAGTTGCTTAATAGCGAGTTTCTAATGGAAGGTGTGTAAATTTAGGAATTCTGAAGTGCAACTACCTGGAGAACTGGCATACGGTTCAAGTTCACAATTTTCAACCACTTTTGAAGGTTAAGGACTAAGGGAAGTAGGTTTTGGCCATTTACTTGCATATCCACTTGGGTTTTTGCGCTCTCCATTTCGAAATCTAATTTGACTTCCATAACAAGGCATAACTTAACTGTTCCATTGAAAGTGACTTGAATTCAAGCGATCTCTGTCACACGCGAGTAAACGAGATCCAACACAGCTACCTCGGCAGGTAACCATTAATCTTTGAATGGAATATTCGAACACCGTTCGGCGTAACTACGAACCCCAGCTGGTAGAGCACATGCGGTACAAGTGCATCGGTTGCCTCGAGGTCGAAGCCTTTTTACATTTATCTCAGCTTCCTCTAAAAGAACACGTGACAGCCTTTGGGAGAATGAGATTTCCGCCACAGTGCATCTCACCATGTGCATAATAAACGTACAGCGGTTTTTGGTTTTAGGTACCTTTAGAAATCTAACGGTTTCAAGAAAATAAATGATCACGGGGTACACTAAATCCAATCTTTTCGCGTTTGCTTCTCAACTGTGCATTTACATTCACTTGAGAGTTGATTTACAATAATGAGCATGCTATGGATAACAAAAACTAAATGGAAAAGCAATGAGGAGGGCAAAAGTAATTCGAATCTCTCGGATTGGACAAGCGGACGACAATCATAGTCACCGGTCTTCCCATCTCCATACCATTTACCAGCAAAGGGCGGGGTCGGATACAAGAGGATGAATGGGAACTGCGCCTACGAGCCCTACTAAGCGACTGCACTTTTGACGGTTTATCACTTGGACAGGTCACTTATGGTTTCTGAAGTCTGTCACGGTCGACTAGGTGTCCCGCACCTTGGCAACTCTGTATTTTTGGTTTTTCTGATGTCAGAGTTTTACGGTTGTTATGAAGCCCTTAGGGACGGTTGCCTATCGGCTTCTCCCATACGTTGGTGCGATTTGAACTTGTGCAGTGATAGTCATTTATCTCCGTAAACTTTTGGACGGCGCTTAACGCTTGATGGTAAGTAGATTGATAACAGCCCTAACAAAGAGACTCCCATTTCGCTTCGTTCATCCCAGACAGTGAATTTCTGATGATCTTTTAATGTGTTCAGCCCTTGAACTAAGACCTCCATTCCGCTCATTTACGGATCACTAAACCGGGCCAATATAGTTGAGTTCCATCAATTATTGCCTGATGTTTTTGGTCCCAATAACTTCACTCGCGAATTCGCCATTTATACCTCACATTCCTCTCCAGAACTAATTCGCCGTAGTATTTTTGGTGGCTAAGGGCTCTTCTTATAGCATTTCGGTAGACAAATCATTTTAATCTATCCTTTGAAAAGCAGTTCGCATTGGGTTGGGAGTGATCAGTTCGTCAAAAGAGTGAAGACGCGATACTCAAAAACCCCTGGTAGAATCAGTGGTCGCAGTTTTGTGGCCTTTCATTGCCTTTCGTTCGTAGTGATTTTCGCTGAAGTTGGCTGTGTTGGGAATACTCGTTTGAGTGACTGCATGTGTTTTAATCACCCTGTTCGTGATGAAATGTGAGATGTGAGACAAACACATGCTTTATGGGCAAAATATGAACACAGCTAACACAATTGATGTTTATCCTATCTAGTAAGTTGATAAAATGTTAAATCACCTCAATTTTCCAGTAATAGGATGAGTAGGTAAGCTTATGTCTATCACAGAAATGGAGCGATGAAGTGAGTCATGCTATCCTGGCTATCGGCTTATCCAAGCCAGCGCGATGAGCTCACGTGTCCCGTTCCCAGTTGTTCTTCACAACGTCGCGATCAACAATTTGCAACGAGTCTCCAGAAGATCATAAAAGTGTTATCTGCGACACTAGCCTACTCCGTTGATTCTAAGGCTATGGCAATCACTGTGTTTGACTGCACATTTTGGAAGGAATTCGGGCCAGTTTTGTAAGTTAGTTTACCTGTAAAAAATAATGCATCTGATTTGTACACTGGAGATTCACAGTCTGCTAGAACTCGGATTCTTCTAAGCAGATTATCTTGGTGCTAATCGACATGCCATCGCATACATCGCAATTTGAGAGATGTTCGACCGATACAAAGTCAAGCCGCTAAACTGGCGAAAATTTGATGATAGGTTTTCATTCCTCTTTTAAAAGAATCAGCATTTCTAATCATCGTTTTCAGTAGACGGACAATTATATTTTCTTTAGGCTAAATTTTCTGTGCGGAAAATGACAGGAAAAATGTAACTTGGCAGTCCGTTTTCAGGACTGGAATGACCAACGGATTTCTAGAAATAATAACGTAAAGGTTTATCTTGCAAACACCAAGTCTGGACCTCCCACGGGGAATTACGGTATCTCGGCGAATGCATTTCATCGCGTGCTGCAGAGAGCAAGCTAGGATTCCCATCCGGGGTCGAAGAAGCTGAGCTAAACAGCCTATTCAATTGGCTAACCAGATTGGTTTCGTTTTTGCCAACTGTGCGTGATTTATCGTCTTGATACTGCTTTCTCAAGCGGTGTCATTTCCTTTCCCGCAAACCGATCAGCTTTTATTGGGGACACTGCTACGTGGTTCTGTATGCAGGCACTGGTGTTATCATACCTCATGCAGAACTCCGCAAATACTACCCAGTCGTCACATGGAGTTCGTCTAATGACGCGATCTGCAACTCAGTCCTGATCGGATCTGCTTACGCGTATCATCAAGTTCATATCGATCGGCCAGTGAAAGCATTGTTGTAGTGTCACGCAAACGAAGACGAGTGAAAATCATTACCAGTTTTCATAAAGCAGTTATAAATGAGTTTTAAGGTTTGAATCTCATTAGGAAGAGATGAAACGCATAGTGAATGAGTTGCGCGTTAGTGTAAGTTGTGGTAAGTTTATCATGATGAAATAAAATCACTTTTCCTGAGCAAAAAATCCAACAATATAATCATACTAGTTAGGTTTGAACATGACTTACTGTGTTCCAAGAACAGAATAATCTCGTTAGTTTTCTGCAAGCGCGGAAATTTTTTGCGAAAGCTTAAAACGTACGAGTTTGCCGTTTTGCTGCACTTGGTGTCGGATAAAGGAGTTAGATTTACAGTGAAATCCTATCATTTTTCCATTATCAGGATGAAATTGCAATGCTTAAAAGTCGTTTGGTCATACCACTTATCTATGTGATTATCAGGTACATTCAAAGAATCGAACACTTTTTCAGCACACCCTAATTAACGATTTAGTACGAGCCGGCGCTACTCCAGCGGGTTTTGCTTAAGGGAAAAGTGTCTGGTTATTTGCAAACGCGGTGCGATGTTAATAACGCAGTTGAGAATGAAGACTGTCAATTTTGACAGTGATCATTCTATGCAATGAAATTGTTACATTGTGATCTGTGACTTGTTCCATTGTTCACGTTCTTTATGTTATTTCGGGACTCCCTTTGCAATCTTCATTATGATTCTATCTCCGAACAGCGAAGACAGGAGTGAGGGAAACACGATTCTCGATTGATTCCCCTACTTGAGGCCTAAATGCTTTTCCAACATATGAAACGATATTAGCCTATATTGCACTTGTTCACCCCGAGGTTTTGTTTCCTTTTCTGCATTCGTCCTCTACGATATCCCTTTCTGCTATGGAACTGGATGTTGCTCATGAAGACTCATACTACGTAACTTTCTAACCACTCGAGGCTCCAAAACGGGAGGGTTAAACTGTTGAACTATGCATTACTGATCTTAAATTGCGACTGTTAGTTTTCGGAGAAATACTGTTAGTCCTCTGCGGGATCCATTGCTGTCGCTCCACCACTAAGCCTCATATTTCGACGATACTTGCTGAAAGTTAACCATTCAGTAATTAAAACATGTTGAACTGGCGCTTTGCTGTATTGTCCGTTTGGCAGTTTGAACAGTTACTATGTCTTTTCAGCGTTATTTATCTCTTCCTACGCATTTGCACAATTCCTGAGAACGATAACGATCTACCCTAACCGAAGTCGGCTGGGAACACAAACAAAAACTAAATGCGGCCTACTGTCCGACTAGCATATTTTAAAAGTGAATTCACAATCGTGCTTCGTTTCCCATAACAGCTCTGCCATGAAACCTTGTCAGTCACTTGATAAGAGGACCGAAAATTGAATGACGAAAAGTTAACGTCCTGGTATCGGCCCGTTCGTGCACCTTACTCATATTCTTCTAGCTAGAAATGCATGCACCGTCATCAAATTCAGAGTGCATCTACCGCATATAATTATCCAAATGAATCATATATTCTTCATGCCCCGTGTGAGCTCGGAATTGGATCGTTTTTATTAACGATAATCTCGATTGGATGAAGTTTGTGGATTGTTTCTTTGGATGGTAATATTCGGTTATCCTTTACGGAAAGTAGCTTTTCTAGGTGTCAGCAAGCGTCACCAAGGTGCATTAACCTTGAGATCCGTTTAAATGTATATTTGTGCGGGAAATTTGCTTTCGAAATTCCCTCTTCTTTATCAGGGGTGAAATGGCGATCTGAAGTCAATAGTTAACTCTGAAGGAAAAGCTCAATGCGTCGCCCTACGTGCGTTTGAATCTATAGATGTGCATTGATGCTGAGTCAAAAGCAAGTATTTGCCATTTAATCACTATTATCTGTCTACCCCTAATTAAATTTATCCTAATATTAAACAGGATAAAGATCAACTGACTCCAATGAAAAGAAAGTGCGACAATGAAGGTCACACGTAGCCAACTTTCGTCATGCTGTCATTTCAGAAATCAGGTTCTCATTCGTGTTTGGTTTTGTGTTCATGTGTCGAAGCTGTGCAGCCCATAACATCTGAAATGTAATAACTGTTTAGCCATTTTTGTAAAAGCCTATGGTATTTGCCAAAGGAAATATATTCTATGAACAAGGAAGAAACTTTACTTAAAAGACTTGACATTTGTTGCTGGTAAAACTCCTGATACAGCTGACACTTCTGTTTTCAATCGGCTCGTTAGGTATTCTCCGATTAAACCTCAGATTTTGGTTTAGAAGCTTCTTCTTTAAAATTCAAAAGCGTTCCTGGTGCTTAGTCTGGTTTCACATGGGGATATAGTGTAAATGGACGGGATATGAATTTCTTATCAGCAACACTTGAATTTCCCTCCTGCTTACCTATGTGAACATTTTTGAACATCTCAGTCCAAGGTATTCATGTATACTAATACTATTGTCCCCTGCCATTTGTTTCCCATTTCACAGTTTTTACGATAAGCAACGAACAGTTTTCTCAGCCAAAGATTGTTACCACGAGAGTCTGGAAGTAAATGCGTATTTTCACCCTCTTCTGTTCCATCTTTTTCTCTAGTTCCGAATGATTATATGGAATTGGTTTTGCCAAATGCATGGTAGTTAGCTTTTCCAAGGTCTATGTCAGCATACCAAATGAGCTGGTTCACGTGTATTGTCTGTTGCGAAACGAACGACCGAACTAACAAAAGAAGCCAGGTAACACACCGACTAGTTAAAACCCTGCCAACTCGTGATCATAACTCCCTGCATTATGCATGCACACGGTCCGTAACAAACATACAGATTCGACTCAACTCAGTATCGATGACAACCACAAACCTAGCAAAAGACCAATGAAGAAAGGAAGCTTTTAGTAGATATTGCGTATCCCGTGTCGACAGCATACATACAATTACGGTCGCAGTGGAGGAAAGCCAGCCAGTAAAGGAACGGATTCTACCACTAGCCCTTGGGGAAACACCTTTATTGGTTCGGTGGATCTGGAGCCCTCAGGTTATTCACTTTTCCATGTTCCCCTAAAATAGCGATGAAATAATCCTTTGTTTCGAGAATTCCAAATGTTGGCACTATCGTGACAAATGGAACCTCATCAACCCCAACCGATCAAATTTCTCAGTTCGGTGATCGGTTTACCAAACGTCAAGGCCCACAGAGCCATACATTCACTCCACCAGCCCAGAGTCACATGAAAACACCAGTAATTCAGACTTATCTAAAAGCTGAAAGTCAAATTGATGCATTCTATAAAGATAGGAAATTCCGTTCCATTGATAGTATCACTTAGACTGGTGGTGAGACGTTTCCATCTAAAAGCTAGGCTCAGCTGTCAATGCCCTACAAAATCCGTTGACCTGAGCTACTATCAAAGCCAGTTTTCGCAACATTATTTGTTTCTAGAACCAGAGAACTCGAACAGTTTTGAACATTTGTATATTTGTTCTCCGATTTCTTCTTCCTCTTTGTTTCTCATCGTTAGTTTTACCTGATCTGAAACAGTCCGCTATGGCAGTTTGCTGCCGCTTATAAACGGGGCATTCTTAATCCCTGCCCGTTAGAATCTTGCTTAACCAGACTCATCAATTAACATACAATCGAGGCAGCAAAATATTACAAGATCCAACCGTTATTTAATGCGATTACTTATCTGTCCGTTGTTACCATTCATTCACCCCACAAACTACTCGCATGAAATATTTTATGACATGTTGGCTTCTCTTTCATTTTTGATGCTGTGAAACGAAGTCCTAGTGGAACAATTCCTTTCCCCACTTGACCTGTGTCTTGGTTTGCGTCTGCTCGTACGCAAGCCTGTGGCATTTATTCTGATCTGTTTTTGTTTGCATTGAGATAAAGTGATCATATCGTTTGCAAAATTCTTTCTAGCGAATACCCCTTACAGATCTCCGTAATTGGGGTGGAGTTATTTTACGCTGCTCGTATGTGAAGTTACTGTCGCCTGTCCTCACGAGGAGACTACTAGTTGGTGTGACGTCTGAAGCATGTCAACAGTGTACACGCCTTAAAGCTGGCCTGCTCCAGCTCTACCCGTGTTTGGATAAATATATGAGCTGTGTTTGTAAAATATTTTAATCCATTGAGTGAAGGAAAACTTCAAAATATGGCAGCCCTTGTGTTCATTTTATTTATTGGGTTCTTCATGAAGACTTTTTCGAAATTAATCTCGTGAACGTACGAAGGAATTCATATACCAAATAAACTTGTAACCAGTTAGATTTATGCCAAAAATTCCAGTGATTTGTTTCTTCACAAGAATCACCAATGCATCTTACAATCGCCTGCTTCCTTCTTTAGTAATCAATGTATGTCATCAGAAGCTGACATTTTCTATCCACTGGGGCTAAAATAGATCGTGAACTCTCTTGCTATTCAGAAGAAAACAAAAATAGCTTTTCCATCGCTAGCAGCTGGACGACTAATTACCTGGTTCACTTGCATCTTTCTTGACCTTGAGTTCCCATATGTTTTTTTCTGCGCGCGCATTCGTCCCCAATCTGAAATGCAGAAACTATCCAGAAAGTGGGATTGAAAGAGAGGACAGAAGAAAGGCGGATCACTGATATGACCTTCAGCACACGCACACTGTACACTGAGGGCAAAATTAGAAATGTCCACGTGACCTTGGGATCGAATCACCATATAACAGGGTAGACGCACAGGTACGCTTATCAGCGTGCTTTAAAGTCGAACGACCTAGGATGATTTTGGACACAATAATCGTTCATGCCAAACAACTGCACTAACTGAGAAAAGAAACAGGACTGACATTGTCTTTTGAGAAGAGTGAGATGATAAGAAAGGGATTTGTGATTTCCCCAGGGAGTTCAATGCGTTTGACATCCTGGGCAAATACAGGGAGCTCTCTGCACTTCTTGAAACACCACTTACTGAACTGAAAGGATTTCAACTTGTTCCAATCTCAAAACCAAAATAGTCATCGTTCTATTGGAAAATTTTTGAAAATTATCAAAAGATCTCCCAAGTAGTTTGGTTTCCTGGGATTGTTTTCGTCTTAACTGAACATTGACTGAACCGTGCAGTACATTTTGGTTTAGTTTGATCTTGCTACCGTAATTGAACAACCGTTCTAACAAATGAACACATCATGCTTAATTAATCCACCTACTAGCTTCTTGTTTTCTCCTAATTATTTCCCGCTTCCACACGAAATTTGGTCGCATGCAATATTTTTGGCATTGAGTGGCTTAGCGCCACACTTAGATCAAAATACTTTTGATGAATTGGGCCTTTACAATTTAACTGTCGCAGCTAATAGGTAAACAATCGGATGCACTAACATGTTGCAAATTAAAATGAAACATGCATATTGCGGCTATAATGCCCCTTAGCACTTAATCAAGAAGGTCCGGGCAACAAACCTGTGAGCTTACGAGATAACTTCGTTGCATTTGGACGTGGATGTTGCTCTTTCGGTTGGTCTTACTCTCCCCCAATCTCCCTTTCGGTTTCTTTTCGTTGACTGTGTTGGCTTTCGAGAAACGTTTTACACTCGTTACATAACCAGTACAAAATAAGTCGTTAAAATAAAGATTACTTGGATTACTATTCTTGTTTATTCATATGCAACATCTGGAGTTAAACCGGAGATCTTTTCTTTCGAATTTGAGGCCACTCCTTAGGCAGTATTTTAGCAGAGATTGTAACCGTAACCGTTGGGGTAACCTTCCAAACCAATCAAATAGGCAGTGAAGAAATTCGAAAACAGCCGGCAGCAGCGCGAATCACTACTCAGCTTGACCCTTACTGAAAACAAGCCCCCTGACGAGAGAGCTATAAGTTCAAAAGTCAATTAAACTGATCTGGTCAGTTAAGCAAACATTATACCCAAGCGAGTCGAAAGGTTACCGTAAGGGTGCGGTTGGAACGGAAACAAAATGCGGAATTAGACGGAATTTCGATCTAACTTGAGTTCGCTCTGGAAAACGAACTATCATATTGTCGGTTGCTTCTTTCGACGTACGACTGCCAGTTTCCGTATTAACTGTTGTCAGATTCAGCCGTTCCCTTGATAAGAATAAAAGCTGCGACAGCTAACTTAGATCACCGTAGAATGTGTTTTGTAGGAGCCGCTACAAAACTAGAAGTCAGCATGCCCGGCATTTGACGTGATTGATAAACTAGGATCGTTTGACATTCACTTCCGAAGCATTCAAAGGGTGTTGTTTGCGGCCAAAGAACAACAAGCATTCAAAAGTGAATCAAACGCGACAAAATCCGCTTTTGAGTGCATGCATAAAGAAGCAAATCAATGAACATAAACCAATATATCGATAAACGATTGCCAGGTGACAAACAATGGGTCAATAATAACGTGTACGGTGTGTGCATGTATGGTTACTTGCAAAATCAACCGTGATTGCACGTTTGATTATGATTTCTTTAGTTAGTTTTACTAATCCAAATGCACATTGAACCGCATAGGAAAATGCTTTGAACGCCATATATTTTTGTCGAAAAGCAATCATATCTTGACTAAGTGATTCATGAGTAGTTGACGACAATCGATTGATAACTTCGCCTCTTCGTTGTTTCTCCCGTTCCCCACGGACATGGTCCTCCTTTTCCCAGGTTTCTCTGGTCTTGGGGACCGGATGTTGGTCCAGCATTTTTGTTTCGCCACTTTTCCAGTGTCAAATGGAAATGCAGCTTTATCTGAATGTAGGTTGGCTCTAAACGGTGGCGTAAATCACATGGATTCGTTCAACCATTTTTGTCCACCCAATGCGTTCAGAGCGCTCCTCAGCTCTCAACTCGGCTACCTTTGTTCTGTGATTTCTGGCTAGTTTTGGAATCGACCACTGACATTGACATTCATCGTCGTTGTAAAAAACGGCTCTTTTAAATATAACACGAATTATTGTCAGCATGTGACTACTGAAGTCAGCATCACTGGAGGATGCAGTTAATCGATGCTTCATTTTTGCACAGACTTCCAATCAGCCGATCCATGTCTTGTTTGGTAGGATTATTATTGAGTAGAACGTATCAGTGGTGTGCGATAAATCGTTGACGGTTTACCGTCACTGCAGTTAGTCAGTTCAGAAGCCTCTCTTTTCGAAAGCGGTTGATTGTATCATCGAACACCATTCAGACTTTGCGCCCAAAATGCAACCGGCACGGGAATGGTGACGGAGGTGGAGGTGGACATAATATCATGTGGTTTGCCGAATTAAAATACAAGGAAAGCGTCGTGTTTTTTTCCGCATAAAACCATTCTCAAATTTCAAGTATTGGATCGAGCTTCCTTTCCATTTCCAAACTTTATGAAAATTTGTAAGAAATCTAATAGTTAAATTTTGATTAAGAAAAGTCGAATTCAGTGAAAATAATTACTAGTCGATCAACGGACTGGTTACTTGAGTTTTTCGAAGCGCATCCACTCAGGATGCTAAGACTGGTCACGCAAGCAAAAGATATCAAAATGGTGGGCGTCGACGATACGTAGTATGTTAACTGTTAACGCTCGTGACGTGTTTGGGGTGGAAGTTTCTCCGTGGACCACGCCATCCGGAAGAACCATTTTGCGATACGTACAACATTAATGAGCACGAAATCCACCGGATTACCATACACAAAAGAGCTACTAATTTATAGAATTTGCTTCTTGCCAAAGTTGTCTCTAAGGTTATCCATAACTAATTCGAGTGAAATTTGATAACTGATAAAGTTAAGGCGTGGATTGCCCAATTCATTTCACTGTTGTTGTTGGAAACGTAAGTTTGCAACTGTCAATATTCTGGACTATTTGAAGATTTGACTAAAATTCACAATTCAGTATCACTTTCCCAGTACCCAAACTGAATAAACCGAAACTTTATGCTGATTTCTTCTTTATTCGTTTATTTTAAATTGGTTGATGCTGTTGTTCTGTGCTCCCTATGGCTTAAACAAATACGCTGGCTGGAATCCAGACTGACGGATATCGTTCAACAAGATCCGGAGATAATGACCGATGGCTTAGCAGTAGAGAGCTTGTTTCCGTTCCTCAGACAAACGGTAATCGGAACCGGGACAGTCTGCTACCTCCTGGGACGTATGTGGATTTGGGGGAAATGACGGACGCTGTGAACGCATTGGCAATCGTCCCAACTACGCAAGCTTTGCAGGTAAGAAATGCAACAGTGCCTAGAAAGTAGTGCTGGTTTGGGGAAGAACGGCAAAGTTCATCACTTTAGGATCTTTTTTTGCCCTGGGAATTCACTTTGATTGCATCCAGTTTTACCTGAATGAACATTAGGTTACTTTAGGGGCATCACCCTTGGATACGAATACTGAGCGGGACTAGTAGACCCACTGCTTGTTGGATGTTTCGAACTCTGTGGCTCACGACAGTCAATGTCAAACACTCATTGAGCACGCGCATACGGACAATAACAAGAAAATGTTTTGTTTAGGGCCAGATAGTTAATCATGGGATATCGGATCGCTGACCAAACTCTATTTTTGGGATATTTAATTCAGATCCTTTCGACTGACCAAAATAAGCGGTAACAAAGATCATACAACCACGTAACAACAGACTTCCATAACTCCGCCTGTTACTGATCTATGTATATGCATTTTTTGTTTAATTTCACGAGTTGTCCCGCTTTTAAACTAAAATTTTCAGCCCAAATCGTTCATTCCGTTCCTTAGGAAATCCCCTAACCTGTTAACCCATTACGGTAAAACCAGCTCTATCCGGTTAGTCTACCTTATATCCACTTATTCTTATGCGGAAAAGTTTGATGTTTAGTCTACATAACTGGATGCAGAGATGCAAACGAACGAATGTTCCGGTTGTTCTTTGCACTATTCCTGCTTCGACTCCCATTCTACGGTGACTTTGGGCAGATACAAACAACGAACCAAATTGCTTTGTTTCCGTATCAAATGCGACAGTCCCTGAAGAGATTATCTAACTGTAGCAAAATAACATCTACGGCAGTCCACTGTGAGAACCATCCAATTTCCATTGCCCTCGGTAAAATCAACCGGGACCGACACTTTGTCTGTTATTCGGTCAACAAATGTTTTTATAAACTAACTGGTTTTTTGTCAGTTCATGCTTCAAACTCTGAGGCAGTTGTTTAAACGGCATAATGTTACGTCTCATTTAGTTCTGATTTTTTGTAAAATGGTACTTAATTCCCAAACCAAATTTCAGGTCTCAGGTATCCATTTCATCTCCGTTCATGGGTGTTATCGAATTCAAGCACACTTCTGGTTCCGAGATCTGGGCCTCGCAGGGTATCGGTCATGAATCCTTGGACTGGCCGAGATCAAGCGCATGTAATTATGCTAGTGAAAACATTTACATGGTCAGATGAACGTTGCTGGTGCAAGTGATCAGTGTGCTGTTCTACAAGTTTTTTCGTCTTTTAATTGGTACCGGTCACCTTTAAATAGTCGTAGCACTGAGTACAGATTTCTTCGCATTTTCAAAGACAAACACCATAGTTTAACAGCGGCGCCAACACTTTCAGAGCAAACGGGATTTGGCGGGGTGTTGCTTGGAATGAACACATTTTGACGGTTTATTGGTTTCCTACATGGAAGAAAACACAGAAAAAGACATGCCAGCGACATGGCAGATGGGTTAACTGTATCAACAGCGAACGATACACAAAGTACATATAGAGATGGCTCACCTTCAGTGGACCTACGGTTTCTGTTTTTGCTTATCTGGAGGCGGCGTTTGACTCCGCCTGTCCCGCAGTTCTCTGGCTCTTCCTCCCATTAAGGTTGGTGATGGTGAAATTCGTTTTACTTATCTGGACTCTATATGCCAACAGCCGGGATCGAGGTCGTGCGTACGGCAATCTTTCACTACAGTTCTTCAGAATTTCCAACTTTCATCTTTTCTTCTTGATTTTGTCATCGAGATAATTGTGAAGGTAGCCCCTTCCTCATGTAAGAATAGAGGCGCTGATATATGTCCAGACCGGATGTTACCTGACTTAGAGTATGCGGACGATACTGTGCCGCTGAGTGAAGACTCAGGTAAGTTGAAGGTTTTTCTCAGTCGTCTGATCGACAACGTAAGTATGTTAGGAATGCGTTTTGCTTGCTTAAACTGTTGATTGTTTCTGGGTGACTAAATTGGCTCGAAGCCGAAGCTTCGTTTTTCAGCGCTTGTCTGATGAAGTGTACAGAATACTTGGTTCACATCAACCAACTTGGGGCATCTGTAGCGTCGACGTGACCATCGGGTATCGATGAAAGGTCGAGTATACACAGCAGCAAATCGGTCGGTACTGCTATAAGGTCCCGAAACATGGTCGTCAAGAGCAGAATGGTTTTGTAGTGAACTTCATACGGGAAGACAAAACTGTTCACTGAGCAGATCGTTTTCCGAATGGAGGACTGCGTCTGAAAGCGTTGAGCAACAGTGCTTTGCAAAGTCGATAAAACCAACGGGGTTTGTTGCGTGACAAGGAACTGAACGATTCCTACGCATACGCAGTGCGTGTACAGTGTGCTTGTGTTTGTTTGTGTGTGTACATTCACGTAATGTAACTGGCCGTCCTTTCGCGTTCCCTCCAAAGGAAAAAAACTGACTCATGTGAATTAACGGGAAGCTTTTTACTGCAATTCTGGGAGCGCGGAATGTCTTTCCGTTGAACTATATATGGAATGTATATATATATATATATCTGTATATATGTATATGTGTATATGTATATATACATTATGCACCGGCTTGAAAGCAAGTATGGTACGAAAGCAACATGTAAATGGAACTTCACAAAAGGTGAACAAATGAGGGGAAGAGATAATAAACCTTAAAAATCCAATTGTTTTTTTTTGTTTCCGCCGTACGCATTTTGCGATGTTTTGGTTGTTTTTGGAATATTGTTAAGGAAGATGAGGTCTACAGACAGGCGATGCAACATGCGCGCCACTGACTTCGGTTCTGAGCCATATCTCTCAGCCTCTTAAACCAGTAACAATCCTCATCTCTTGGGCCCCAACCAGGAAGGGCGGAAGCACAAGCCGAGGTCAAAGCCGAAGCCGACGTGTTCACACCTCCATGCAAATTCGTAGCCTGGCAGCCCCGTGGCTTCTTTCAGCCATGCCCAACACGTGCGAAAAGAACACGAAAAGGTAGACAATGGGTAGTCGTATGCTATACATATCTAAGCCACCGAAAGGGATGTGCAGCGATAATCCCAATCAGAGAACGACTGTCTGCAGCCAACAAACAACGACGCACCTCGTCACTGCTGAACCGATGTTCCCACCAGACACCAGCAATGCAACTGTTACGACAATATTGTGTTGCTTTATTGAACCTGTGAAATGGTCACTGACTCGCTTCCATGGTCCTGTTGACTTCTGCCATGTGCTCAGCGGAACTTTTGTGGGCATCTTAGCATGAATTGAGGATTGCTTGCATCGCTTCGTTTATTCTTTGGTGTACACATCTATATCGGGTCAGCACGCATAGCTTCAAGCTAGAGCATTCATGTCTCAGATACCCGGATGACCATTATGCAGCTTTTCTGGTACTCCGAATTCTAGTGGTTTCGGTATAATTATCCGTTCAAACAACGTTAGACAGCAATCCACTACAGTAATGACGACTATTCAACGGTAAACCTAACAGTTTGAGGCCAGGAACCGAAGTATGTTTTGAAGTTCTGTATCATTCCCAACGTTACTGGCGAGGTCCAAACACACTCATGGATAACTTGTCTTACCTAAGAATCTTCGACTGATGATGTAACCACATCGTCCGAATGACTGGTGGAGTCTTGTTTTATCGGTCGGGACGGTGCTTCAGCGTGTCAACAACATTGTGCGGATGTATTTAACTACAAAATCGCATCCAGTTAGTGCCACTGCCAAAATTGTAAGCGGTTTGCGATATGAACAGAAATGTCTTTTCTCGCCGAAGATGGCTGCTTGTGATCAATGCTCACCGTAAAGCATCTTATGGAATTTACTGACTGCAAAAGCTAGACCCAAACCTTCTCTTTCGATCCTTTTTGATGTGATCGGAAAACGTTAAATACTGCGCTTAGTGAACCACCTGAAAATTTAAAGTGCAGGATTCTTCCACTCCGGTGTTTGGAGCCGTCTGTTTTCACGATTTCGGTTAGATGGGTGTCATAGTCTGTTAGTATCAAGCTGAATGTCAAAACACCTTTTAAGTCGTTAATTGATGATTGGCATCCTTCCGGTCAACACCATTTGGAATCTCAATTCAGCAATGGATTTAATGAATCCGTTATGTGCTATACGTATTTAGAATGAATTCGTTGTAAGTCATTGGAACCACTTTCAGGAATTCCGTTAATGGCAGCCACCTTTGACGGATCTAGACGACATCCATTTTCGTCAGTGGTGAACTCAAGAAACTGTATTCTTGAGAGGGGAAATATCGCTTTGGGATGTGTAATTTGAAAGCATACTGTTCGATCTCTTTTAGGACTTCACTTGGGTTTTCAGATGTTTTGCCAGAGACTTGTTAATGAAAATAATAACACCCATGTAGGTCAGTACAAAAGGATCATTCAACTTTATATCAACTACCTATTGTAAAATGGCCGGTGCGGATTTTATTCGGAACGGTATTCTGGTTTTTGATGTGGTCTCCGATGGGTAATGACGAGGAGTAGTTTCTTGCTGAACTCGTCTATTTCAACCTGGAGGTAAACATCTGACAAATCAGTTTAGAAAATAAATCATCTGGAGTTGATGAGTAATATTGTCACATGTCCGGGCAACCAACAAATAAGATCCATAGGAAATTCGGGAGATGATCCAACGTAACCATTTGTCTTGTTAACCACCTCGGTAGGTGCAGCTCATGGTGAATATTTATTTTGCTTTAATACTGCAAAGCCTTGTAAGCGGCCGAGCTCCTCATCCATTTTCTAAAATAACGGTTTAGCACCCCGTTTTAACCAAGAAATGACCTTAGGTTTAGGGGACAATCCCGTACCTGACTGCAATACTTCAGCATACTTCGCACGAATATCGTCACTGGTGTAGCATCTTATGTTAGCTACGTGTGCAACGTCATCCACTTCCGGTAAGTTCAGGGACGACATTGTAGTTGGAATATTGAGGTCACAAATCGGGCGCAACCCCCACCTCGAGCTTATTGATCCAATCGATACCAAGGGGATTTAAGTTATCTGGGGAGGGCATGTAACAGGCGTTGTGACTGGTGGTTACGAAAACAGAACTCACACTTTAGCCTTCTCGTAGGAGGTATTTGTTGTCCAGTGGCACTCCGAGCAACACAATCCATGGGCTTCGTATGAATGTTGTTCAGCTGTAATCCAAGTTGTGTGGTAGGTGATTGATGTATCGGATGCCGTGTCCAGCTGAAGAGTCACTTGATAGTCAATTACAACTACAGTTGCATTGTTCCGCATCTAATTCAGCAAAGGATTTGGCGTTAGAAACACTGCATGTAACTGGTATCTGATGCACGGATTTGCAGTAAATCTATTCACGGGTCATTCGCAAAATTCCTATTGGTCCATATGATTGACATAAGGGTAACTTGTACCCACGAAATCGGGCAAAATGACATGCACCGCAGTTCCAACAGGCGGACGGTGGTCGTTGTAATGATGCCCATTTGCGCACTTCGCCTCGTATGAAGACGACTGGGTTTCGCATTATTTTCTCCATTTCGTGTTTGTCAGCGGTTTTTGAATCTCGTTTTAAATTCATTAACCCATGGTAATCAGCGGTTAACCGTTGTATGGATTGTTCTGCAGATTTCTTTGTCATTCAAAGATGTGAACCCGAAGACCAAAGTCAACTGGTCGCCTGTGACTTCTTTAAGTTGAAGACGTCCACGTTCCTTTTCTAATCGTCTAACTGTTTATTATATTTGGAAAAGCGGTACTCTTCTTCTAAGGATCCAGTTCAATTCGGATAACTTTTTTGACGAAACTTTTCGAGGATAATGAGGCAGAATATGATTGCAATATTGTGAATGTTCTGAGGATTCCAGTTTCTGCATAAGCAACCGGACTTTGGACTGTTCACCTAAGGAAGCGCCGTCTATCAGGAGGACGTCTTCACATTGCTTGTACCACGATGTGAAAGTTACACCATTTTCAGCGTCGTACTTAAATTCCCAATTGGTGGTAGCTAACGATTCTCTCAGCTTTGTTAGAGGCGATTAGTCGTTCTACTTCTCAGTGATGTATTCCGCATTCGGCCTCGTGTCCCATTTCTGAAGGTCAGCCTTGTCAAACCGACGAAAATCCCGCGAATCACCATGTGATTCTTAAATGGACTTACCATCCATTCACGCTTTTGACGATTCAAGTGAGATTCTAGTGTGATTAGCCGTTGTTTGCAACATTCCCAGAAGCAAGACGTGTTTTTGATTATTCAGTCAACGTTATCTGACTTTCCTGTTGTTCGAAAAGCGACTGTTGTTTGCACTAAAGTTTTAGTCAGTTCAGGTTTATGCCGCATTTCCCGTCGCCGAAAAACTGTTATGAACCCACCACTGGAAACAAAGCAACTGTTCACTGATCAAGTCGTTTACTGAGTGAGTGGTTACAGGCCTGGTGGCATCGAGCGATGCTGTTGTTTAGTTATAACTCGTTAAAGCCAATAAGGGGTTGTCACGTGACGAGGAACTAAACAGTTCGTACGCGTAAGCAATGCGCATGTGTGCAAGCGTGCGTGTGCAATGTGCTTGTGTCTACTTGTGTGTACATACATGTAACAAATGATCGTCCGTTCCGTATAGAAAGACTGGTAGAATATGGCGGAAGAACTTTGTCATTAACTCAGAGGTTGGTCTAAAGTGCTGGCTCCAAGGGTCCTATCTGCAGAACATCCATTGAATGTGAATAGAGTAAGGTGGTTGGATGTTTTGCGTGGATCAACCGAACGACGACCTCGATATACGCTGTTCTGAGACTGGTAATGGCTGGAAGATGGTTCTAAGTGTCCAGATGATTGGGCAGGAAACCTTTAACCATTGGATTGTTCATCGATTGTTCATCGATGCTCTGAACCATTGGATTATATGGTTTAATGGCGCAGTCAGTGCCGATCACTTGCATCTGAAATCTCTTCTGTTCCGAATAATTGTTCAACTTAATATTTTGCAACCTATCCTTCACTACTTTTTATTTCTGTTCCGCAACGAAAACGGGACTAGGTTAGTGCAAGTTCAATGGTTGTATAAACTGAACTGAACTGAACTGAACTGAACTGAACTGAACTGAACTGAACTGAACTGAACTGAACTGAACTGAACTAAACTGAACTGAACTGAACTGAACTGAACTGAACTAAACTGAACTGAACTGAACTGAACTGAACTGAACTAAACTGAACTGAACTGAACTGAACTGAACTGAACTAAACTGAACTGAACTGAACTGAACTGAACTGAACTAAACTGAACTGAACTGAACTGAACTGAACTGAACTAAACTGAACTGAACTGAACTGAACTGAACTGAACTAAACTGAACTGAACTGAACTGAACTGAACTGAACTAAACTGAACTGAACTGAACTGAACTGAACTGAACTAAACTGAACTGAACTGAACTGAACTGAACTGAACTAAACTGAACTGAACTGAACTGAACTGAACTGAACTAAACTGAACT
>LUCM01003816.1:61290-78706 GCA_008360955.1 Fasciolopsis buskii
TTCCTTACACGTTCTTTTCACTTTAGTGCCATTGCAATAAAGAGGAAGCCCAGTTTACTTCTCAGCTGCACCTTCATTGGTGCGTGATCGGGCTTGCGTGCCGTCCATGATCCAACGAGCTATACAGGTTGTTGATTCTCAGCCGAAGATCCTATATGCCTGGAAAGGTCAGATGGGCTTAGAGCCTAGTACGACAGTAGTCTCTCCTGGTCCTCCCAAGTCGGGGGTTGATCTGAGTTAGCATGGCTCAGTCGGAAAAACGATTGGAAGGAATATGTGCATCCAAGTAGCATGTTTCTTCATCAACTATACCCGCTGCCCTTGGCGGTCAGGTTCGTTGCCCAGAAACAAGATGCTTTGGTTGAGAACCCTAATCTTTTCTGCTTAGCGGCCTGGACACCTTAGCAATACCCACCCATCGTTCCCCATGAGTTACACGCCCACAAATAATTCCATACTGCATCGATGGTCTTCTAGGTTAATCAGGACCGTTCTGTCCATTGCATCGAGCGCAGATGGGGTGGGTAGTGATAAGTATGCTGCTGCTCAGAGTTCCCTCTCTTTCATTCAGCCTGTCCCTTCTGTCTCCAACCCAATCTGTTTGCCCCTTCTGCCTACCCAAAGTATCTTCATTGCTAGCAAGCCCATTACTCGCAACGGTTCGTTGTCAAATAGTGTAGTAGGTAGGTTTTGCAGTTATACTTGCTCACATTTCTCAAGCCTCAAACAGCCTCTGATCTCGGTTCCGCCAATATTGCGTTACACAGTGACAATGGGCATGCAGACAGGTGTGTTTGAGCTCTGACAGTGGACCTCATTTTCGATTTGATGTCTGTCTGCGTGAGTGAACACAAAATTCAGGATTCAGAGTAGAGGAAAGAAATTCAACCTAACTTTGCAAATTGTCTTCGTCAAGATATTTTCCTTCGCCTTCGCAGAAGCTGAAGCTTAAGCTGTGGGTCATTGCGGTGTAGAAATAGTCTTTACTGAGAAGGCTGAAGCAGTCCTTCTAGACTGGATTCCGGTTAACAGTCGCTTATGCGACGTGAGACTGCAGGGATCAGTCGGATTCTGGTATTGCAGTTGTGCATGAAGCGCAGTTTATTTATCATCGTGCAGGCAGTACGTCCCAACAGATTGCATCATTGATATGGAAAAAGACGAGCTTTATGATGGGACCCGCGGTCTCCTTGTTCGGAAGAGGAAAGGCAGTAAAGTTGTAGTGATAGCAGGTGATTTTAATGTACAAGTTGGAAAACTTAGTGCATGGAAAACCTGTTTAGGTGGGCGGTACGCCTTGCCTGCTCAGCGAACAGATAAAGAGGACAGAATTCTTCGATTCTGTGCGGATAATAACTTATTCCTGTCTAGTACAAATTTCCGACACTGTTCTGAATCGGCACAAACTGATGGCCGCTCTAGCTCGGACATTTGTACTGCAGTTTAGATCAACCATATCGCAAGTAGCTTTAGAGGTTGGCGCAATTTTGGTGCTTAAAAATGTGTAGAGCACCACTGGACCACACGTTAATTCGGAAAATGAGTTGGTTTTAATACAACTTTTGATGCAGCTTAAAGGCCATCGACGCAGGCCACAAACCCGATTGACCGTCCGGAAAGTCTGAAATGTGATGTCGGACTGTTCGCAAGAGCAGATGATAGAGCGATCGCCATTAGTCTTTCTTGTCCTGAGAGGGACCTCCGACTCAGTGGATCGGAAAGCATTATTCGAGTGCTGTCCACCGGAAGGGCATGGCAACGGATTTTTAAACCTGTTGCGAGCATTGTGGGCATTGATACTTGGTGGTTCTGTGGAGGGTATGCGGCAAACTAACAAGTTCATTCGAATCGACTAGTGGCGTTCGACAAGGGTGACCAATCTCCCCATTCCTCTTCAACTTCGTCATGGACGATGCTTCAGCGGTTCTCCAGTATGTAGGATTCGAACATGCGGGCAATGGTGAAAAAGCTTGTTACCTAAGATTTACCAGATGATGTGTGCCTGTATGAATCTGCGGACCATGTATAGCGTGCACTTGACAGACCCTCGAGTTCGTTTGCTCGGCTCAGCATGTGCTTTGCACCTTCGAGTGAAAAGTGCTGTTGCAGGACTGGACGACGTTAAGTGCCAACTCGCTGTACGTGAATGAGAGGATCTCAACGATTGTGGACCGTTTCATTAAATGTGGTGACTCGGCAGTTAGAGGTTAATGCGCGTATATCCAAGGCTCGAGCAGCTGACGCCGGACTGAAACACTTAGAGAATCGATCTCATTTCCCTGAAGTTAAAGGCCGCTGTGTTACTGTGCACAGTGGATCAAGTTCTGTTGTGGCGCTGCAAAACATCGGAAATATTCGATATGGGAGATGTTCGTCGGTTTAGAGGTTTTCGCACCACGATAGTGTAGTAGAAAGGCTAGGAATTGATGGCTGACACATTATATAAAGTGAAGCAAATGTGGAGGTCAGAAATCTAATACTATGTGCCACTTCTGAAAATACCTTATCTCGGCTTATGAAACTCAGCAGACTACGGTGTTTGGGTCACGTGTTGCGTATGGCGAACAGTCGTCTACCATACCATGCCCTATTTTGTGTTCCTTCCAAGGAATAGAAGAAGCCAAGTGGAGGTCAACAGATGACGTGGCGACGTGGAATGAGAAAATGTACAGCGAACTTAGGTAAAACAGGTGTCTCACGTCTTGTTGGTTGGGGTCCGAAAGGCTCGTCAACTAGCTGGCTGGAGACACTTAGGGATATAGCAGTGAGCCGTGAACAGTGGCGATCGGGTTATCGTTTTCTACCAAATATGAATGATTGAAAGAGAGCGTTTGTACAGTTAGACTGTGTTCCTTGTGTTGGCTACGGCAGAATCTTATCTTTTTCCATATGTGTAGGTCCACTCTCCGTTTCCTTTGGATATTCAGTCTCTTTATAGACACGTGTAACCGTGCTGCTTGCATTGCTGTTTAACGCTGAACGGTGATGATGATGATGTTTACTCCTAAGGTATGAAACATAGCTGTGCACTCAAAAATGACTATTATACTGCTGATTATTTTATATTGTCATCGTTTGGACTGAAAAGAACTGGTAAATGCAAACATTATGATGTCCTTTCGTATTTTAAAGATAGCTTTACAGAGAAGTTTTCGGTTGGCGTTATTTACGGGAACCAAAGGTGATTATTCCTCTGTGTATTTGAACAATGTGAAAATGTGTTTCATTTCGAGTTCGGTTTAGGCTTCATCCTTTAATCTTGAAAGTGCCTTACATGACTTCAAAATGGTTGCAATAGGTTTTTGGAATTACTAGTTCCCCGTGATATTATGACCTTGGTTTCCCAAAAAAATATTTTGAACTCACAAACGCCCCCCCCCGAGGTGTTCCTGTTGCGTGGAAACATCAAGACTGTGAAGTAGCACATAAACAGATTGACAGAAAGGCTTGGTTGTGAATGTCTTGGATCTACCATCCAGGCCTGTGGATGGGCATGAAAGAATCTCTTTGTGGATGGAGATATGTCACATTCAGTTTATGACAGAAAGTCTGAACTGAAACTGTTTGTCATAAGTGTGGGACACCCTTGAATGATGCAAACCAGTCATTGTTTTTTAACTGGTTTACTATTTTAATAACTCAGCCTGAATCAAGATAAAAGCATTTCGCATCCTTCAGTCACATTGTCGAAAGTTAATTAACTTAGTTTTATCGTGTGTCGGATTTTTTCATGCATCTAAAGGGTCATTTCAGTTTTATGCAAACTTTCATTATCCTGGGTTGCTCGGTTCTACAAGAATTACGGAAAAACGGGCTGGACTTGATAGTATTTCGTACAATGTAAGTATATATGCTGAATTTAAGTAGCATCTAGATGAGAGAACAATATTCCTCTATTTAGGTAATTTACTGTGAAAACATCCTTATGTCTGCACGAACCAAATAGGTATACACATGAGAGGGTTCAATTTTGGAGATGAAATGGCATTGACGGTGGTTCTTGCGGAGCAGATAGATGAAAAAGGCAAGGGGCTCCCATCACAGGAGGAGCGGAAAGGGACTTAAAATTCTCGAACAACAGTGTTCATTAATGTAGCAGCTTTGTGGTCATATTAGGATTTAAAAGAAACAAAATCAGATTAAAAGTTGCAGTCGGTAAATGGGAATGACCATGAAAAGACCGCACCATGCATGTCCTGCCTCGCTGATGCCCAGTCTGTGTGACCGACATTATTCCTTGTTTCCTGAAAAAATGGGCAGTTGATACGACTATCGGTTTTCCAATAAACGTGACCAGCTGGAAAGTCAAAAACGTTTCTTTTGTCAGAGCCTTCGGAAGTTTGTCTTGAAGTTTGGAAGATCAGATTTGCTAATATGACTGTTCAGATCATAAATACTAGCGAGTTTAAGTACTAAATTTTGCCTTCCATTCCGTTTTCTGTTTTGGAGTGAATATTTTTATGGTTAATAACAGTATTACCTGGAACCAATGTGTATGATTGATGTGAACTAACTTGACTGAACTTTCCATCGTCGATTGGAATGATACCAATTGGGACCAATAAAAGGTCTCACTTCTTCGAACAAAATAATCCAACGTTTCGATGCCCTGGTTTTACTTACTAACTCACAATACGAACTGGTGGAGAGAGCAACGATCATAAGAAATGTCCAAATTTCTCCCGATATTACGCTGAGATTCAACCGTTAGGGTATCCGAACTATTCCAGCGTGGGAGGCATTGATTTAAATCCTTTTAGAGTAAGCATGCTTTCACATGCGGATCTACTCAATATACGTTACATCTGCCAAGCACCGCGATATTGTTTTAATCAAAATTTAATCCAATAAACAATAGTAATAAGTAGAATGACAGTTTTAAACAAAACAATTCCAGTTTTATGTCACCGCGGAAACCACTTTTGTGGCTTTGCTATAAAAACGTTTTTGATTTCTGTCCAGCCGTAAGCAAATACGGGTACCCGCTGCTCATGCAAAGACTTGCTTCTGTGATCTGGTTACGGAACGAGTGGTGCACAAACGTTTAATTATGAAAAGAACCCAGTTATCATTTCTCGAATGGTATTGTTTGTCACCTGAGTAGTTACAAAGCCGAAACATAAAGTTAAAATAAATCAATCTAGGACCGTTTCTATCCGCCGTCGGTTGAGGTATTTGAGTAATCGTTCATGTGCATTGCACACTAAGAACGCGGTGTTATCGGTCAATGCGCTGCACAAATCAAAGTAGTCGTGGAGTAAATAATGTGAGGGAGATTTCTCGTTTTCTAAATGGAAAGATACTTGCCACCTAAAAAACTTCAAATTATTCTGTAGCTACTTTTCCGATTGACATGTTTGGTTGACATAGTCTGACAAATACAGAATTAATGCAACTGTGAAAAGTTTTCTATTTCGGAGGGTTTCAATGTCACGCCTGGATGCAATCCTCACGTACGTATCGCATGTACTCTGCCGGCTGCTCTACAAAGCCACGACGAAAGGTCTTCGGTTATTTCACTCAGGTGGTAGAACACAATAAAAACGTTTGGGTTGCGTCAATACATGGGTTCGGATCCCGCCGAGGTCGGCTTTTCACGACCAGACTTTTGGCAATCACATCATTTCCATGTTTTTTCCATTGTTCAAAAATTACGAAGGCACCAAATCACTTTCCAATCATTCCGAGTTATTTTTCTAGCCACTCTTTTTTCCAGCGTTCTAAACTGGCAACCTAGTGCAATTTATAGCACAAAGTATAGTTACTTCAGGTTATAGCGGTTAGTTTTAAATTCTTCATGCACTGTCTGTAAACGACGGACAATCCTACTGTAATTCAAAGAATCCCACCAATGAACACCGTAATGATTTTTTAGTGAATTCACTATAAACGTTAACAAAATATTTTTCTGGCATTTTGGAGCTCACTGCACAGGGTTGTGCGAATTCTTTTAGCATCGGCTCTTTAGACTTTGTTAAATGCAGTCCATCTGAGCGGTTTGAGAAAAGAAGCGTTGTCTACGGTCGTTTTGGAATGGCTAATTCAAAACGTTGGAAATTGTCGGAACGTAGAGCTGTTCTATAGGGATTGCTTAATATCCCATTTAACGTGAATGTACGATGCATCAATTGCGCTTGACATTGACAGTGAGAGTGATGAGTTGGACGCTTAGAAGTTTGGTCCGTTTTTGGTCTACTCAATTCGTCTCGTTTAGTTGCATGGTACGCCAGCTTTGGTCATCAGCAATCGTTGTGTGGCCACGGAAAACTACGGACATGGCGGGCGACCCTACTTGACAGAGGCATTTCCCGTTTGAGTCGAAGACATCATTCTGTTATTTTATCTGATCTCGGGGAATCGCTTCACATGGTCATTTAAATATAACCTTCATTTGGAAAAATTGAAAAATCATTCAGCAGAATATCACCGACATTTTTGTTCCTCATGCTCATTGTCAAATTGTTTCATTTTATTTGCCAATCACTTAGTAAAGATTTGAAAACCTTGACTTTGGCGCTGTGTCGATCACCTCAGAGGTGAACTTAAGTCTAACGGCTGCCTAATCATAGGAAAAAATCCGAGAGCATTTTCAGCATCAGAAAATCCGATTTGTTTGTAAGGCTGCTTATCATCCACTTTTAATGATCAGCTGATGATTGAAAAGCACGCGATGGTGATCTGTTACTCGTCATCAACATAGAAACCATTTGAGAAACACTCTATCTAGTATTGAGTTTACAACTACTAAACTGACAAGGTGTTCTACGCTTGGCCCGCTCTTCATCTGTACGTGCGAGTGATCAATTGCGATTTATTATAGTCTGTTTGGCAGCTTTTGGTTTGTTGATGCATTACAAAAATTGTTCTTGAGAATTCCGGTACTTTTTGCTTGACAACGGGTCCCGACATTTCAGTATAAATTGATGTTATCAATCTTTTAAGATTTTTGGAGTAGGTTTCTCTTTCGTTTTTTAATGCTCTTATTACTCAAGGTAGGCAGGTGTTAATCAAATGCATAGGAAAACCAATGCAATGGATAACAGTCAGTTTTTTTTAACCGTTTTCAAACGTCCACAAGCCGTTTTGATTGGTCCAGCATTTTTCACTTGTTCAAACCGTCAATCATACTGCCTGTGTACAACAAAACTAAGCGATGGGTGTTTGTAATCGTTTACTAGGAATCCTTGTCAGATCTTTTTTCTAATAACGAAACTCGCTATCATTGCAAACGCAGTAAGCAGTGGCCATATTTTTGTATTCTTGCCCAGCTTTTTGTTTATCCTAGATAGAAGTTATGGTTAGCTAGAGACATACCAATTATCGCCAAGTATCTATTTATCGCAGGACTGAAAACAGTACTTATGACAAACATAGTATTGTTTTTCTTTTAATTACGCACAGTTACCAAAGTACGTGCGTGTGTGGCCGCAAACGACCAAGTGATGTAAGACTCATCAACATAAGCAACGTTTTTGTCATGTTCGTCATTCCTCGTACGTGTTTCAGTTCTTGTCAGTTGTTTAGGTTGATTGATTCAAGTGCGTTTCTGAATATCTCGTTTTCAGGCGCGTCCTTCCGCTTCGCAGTTGCAATGCGCAGTACGAAGTAAGTAAACCGTATGAGTGTCAAACGTTTACCACCAAACGGAGCAGCCACTGTTTTTTAACATCACCATGCAACCCGTAATAAGAGTTCGCTTTTTGCTTCATTATAACCATCATTTGTTGTTTTGGATTCAGTTCACGCTGTCAGTTACCTCCGAGAGCAGAGGCGTTTACACCTCAATGGCAAACGAACAGTCTTGTTCGGAACTCTTTGCTCTCAGGTATTAGCCTTTGGAATCCTGATCAATTCAGTACATTTGACTTAAACTACGTTCCCATCTCAAATTGCAACAGATCAGATAGCTCCGGTAGTTAGATTAATAATCTGATCTAGCCCTGATTGGTAGCTCAACTAGATTTACCAACACAATGGATTTAGAGTTTAAATATCTTATACATCACATGAAAAAAGTGGTCTTGGGGTGGCCAAATAGATATCAAATCCAGAATTATTCGCACATGTTACTTTGGTTGGGACATGCTCAGTCAAGGTCTCAGGATAACCGTCTGTTGTTTTATGCTAATCCATTCAAATGATAAATCTAACATGGTCTATCTGTAGTGCTTAGCAAAACACTATCATCCAACCGTTCAGGAACATATTCTTTGAACAACGATGTGCCATACAGTTTGGCACCAATTGGGACGAAACCTACTTTATTTAGTACGTCTACGCAATGTTTGCACGAATGCTGTCTTTACAATAATTGGGTTTCGAATTCAAACAGAATTGTATTCCCACCGATTATATTACACTAATAATATTAGATAAATTCTGTAGCAAAGTTTCTGTACGGAATCCGTATTACGGGAACAGGCCAACTAGTCCAAGTTTTCCCCATCGGGTCTAAAATAAACCAGTTTTAGTCTGTGCATGAACTGATGAGAAGTTCATTATTTTTGTTTGAGGCTCCTAGGAAGTCAGTACGCGAGGTGATTTCAATTATCCGATGTGAAAATGTACTATACAGCACCTAAGTTTGGAAAATACTTCGTCCGTCGAAGCACGTGATCTGGTGTTTTTAAGCGTAAGTGTTTAAATTACTTAGCTGCTTTTCACATCCCCAAACTAGACCAGGTAGGCCAAGAGGCCGTTCCAGATAGAATCCTCCAAGCTTTCAAAATAGATGCATGTTTTCGAAAGGCACATGAAAGATCCTACTTCTGTAATTTCACTTAGTATCCTTGGTACAATAACATTCTCTTGCTTTGCTTTTCGTATGCTAAGTGATTCGTTTTTGAATCCTCGTGAACATTCTGGCAGCAGCATCTTTCTGGACGTGCCAGCCGAGCGTGCACTGTTAGGCTGGATCCCAGCCACCCATCGTTTGGATGCGGTCCAACTGAACGGTTTTGTGCTTGTCAGTAGCAGCCAACTGAAGCGTTGTTGTATGTTCATTATATCTGTTCGTGGTCCCATTGATCGCAGCTACCCTGAGGCTAAAGATGATTTATATCGGATTTATTTTGATCACTATGAACTATGCGTTTAACGGTAGTTTTGTTCGTTGCTAGGGATTTTAACGCTCCAATGGGCTGCACTTTTTTGCAGGACCCCAGGCAATGTGCGCCCCAGGAACGGTTGATGTCCTCGATTTCATTTGCGATGTTAAATGCTCGTTTGAGTAGATAGTATTCCCAAATTCCAAGCATAACCAGGACACCTTGAAAGTGAAACATGCAGCGAAGTGGGAACGTTTCTGAGCTTGTTATTGCATTTTCGTCGTGACAGAAAACTATGCGGTTGCTAGTATTATTTCTCTCCAGAGCGTAACGGAAAGTGGTATTGGTAAAAATGGAACAGAGCATTCTGTTGCAGAATTGTTATGCGGTGTTCATTGCCCCTAATTTGTTCATTTATTTATATTTGCTTTTAGCATATGCGGTACACAGTTTCATTAAGAGCACCATCAACAATGTTCAAATCCTTAGATGAACGTCAAATTAGTACGCATCAATAGGAGTATCGAAGAATGTAGATGATGATGGCTAGCAACCCAGCAGATGCTACGCTTGTTAATATGTGAAGGTAATGCGAACTTAATTCAATCCTATGACACTGAATAGTAAACACTTATCACATGTTTGTCATACATGTTCGGTGGATTTGACATTTTCCATGAATACCCGTCTTTTACAACGTCTATTCTCGCCCAGAGAGTCATTTATTTAACACTTGTAATATGCGAATTAATGCAAGCTTTTCGAATCGGTTTGCCCGTTCTCGTGAATGTTAATTTGCTGGGAGATAAAATTTGTCCCGCTGTTGCAGGCCAACGCACCCCTGGGGCAACGAGATAGCCCTTCGGCTATGAATGATTCCTGTTCTGTATCTGAAAATGGAAGCAAAAACTCTAACCATATAAATACAGTTATTTTACCGCAGAAGTATTTTTCTGTTTAGGGGCAGATTTGCTAACTATCAGCCATTCAAACACCTGCTACTCTGTTTGATTTCGATCATAATAACTGCGCTATCATGATCGCAACTCTTTTCTCTTGGGAAACTGTTGTACTAAGATTCTCGTCTTTGCGATAAGGCCTGATCATCAGTCGCCACATGAATGCTTTCTGATGAACGACAATAAAAATATTATGCACAAATAAACATCACAAGCCATACGTTCTTTTGAGCATTACTAAGAACGCATGTGGTTAAGTTTGGGCCTGATTTATGGTTTGACGAATACCGGTTTCCAATGTTTTAACAAGTTACGGTCAAATATGTTTATCTGATTCACCAGCTTTTTCTGTTTGTCTAAGTAGTCAGTAACGCATGCGCGAAATGAAAATTTACCTCCAGAATTTTTCTTGGAATGTGCATCAAAGACAGTCGATATGACTGTTTCTGCGAATTGTTGATCTGTTGATCTTTTCGTCTACGGTAAATTAGAAATAGCTGTTCGGAAAAAGCTTCGGTTTTTCTATTTTATTCCCAAGTGACACTGAAGTGATCTAATTCAACCACCAGAAAGAAAAATTCATTTTAGAAAGTTCGATTACCCATTCGTTGAATCCAATTTATGTTTTCTCAAACAGTGTTCAGTTTTTCGAGTTTACTAAACTTGTAGTCTTAATGTATTCTCTCACTATTGGCTACCTGGAATTTTAATTACACGTCCTACTAATTATCAGACTGCATCTAATTTTAGAGAACTAATCAGCATGAGTAGTAGGACCTTATGTGGCTGGCACAAGAAATTATAAAGCTTTTAGTACGAACGCTTAAGAAATCGCGTTGCTTATCGGATCCGTTTTTCTCTGATTTCTCAGACTTTCCTTGTCCCGTTTTCTGGGAAAAGCTCCCAGTGAACTTATGCGATTGTTGTCCACTTTGTTACTTCATGAATTCTTAATTTATGGCTTCATTTTTCCCCGGTATTCTTTGCTGGCTTGGAAGATAAGAATTTTATTCGTATGGTCAAATTGCTAACACTATTTGGACATTGTAGTAGAATTTAGCAAAAGTACAAAGCGGTTTTTCTCGTGCGGTCGATTACTAGCCACCTCAAGTTTCGCCCTGTCTCTTCAACTCCCTTCAAATTTAAACTTTTCCCGTCTCGTGCGCCTACTTTTAGGAGCAGTCTTATCTTTTATCTTATCCGTTTACACGTAAACGATGAGTTGGTAGTTAGTGGTCTTAGAATTCGCCCCCAAATTTACTGTTGGTACATTTTTATTCTGCTTCAATATTGTTTTATCAAGCTGCTTATTTTACCAAAAGGCTTCTTGATGTGTCTATTTTTAACCCAAGTGTTCGCCGTACGTTGTGTTTGTACAACTTGAAAATTCACACACATTCGGGTGCACAAAACTCCTATTCGCTTTGACTGTACAATTGTATGGTGCGAGTTAAACATCGTGACAATAGTTCGTTTCGGGTTTGGGTCCCATTTCTGATGCGGCAGATGTGCTGTTCGTGATCCCTAAGAAGAATGAAACAGCTATATAGTGCATCTGTAGTTTCTTCATGGTAAGTTGGCCATTGATACTCCAAGGTGAGTTTCACATCCAATCGAATTGTTGTCATCAGAGACTCACAGAGCCAGTGTACAGTTGTTGGGCTTGTCAGAAATCGTCGGCTGCATACATCTACCGTGTTTCAACTGCGGCTCAAGTATGAAGTGGAAAATCATCTAACACCTCAACCAGTTAGCCATTCGGGCCAGCTGTTAAAAATTCACTGAATATTTTGACTTTGTGATATCGATTCCGCAGTCATTCGTGGTCTTTTCCATGACCTCTCACCGTTTCTGATCCAGGGGACAAACCCCTGCCAGATAAGCACGGAGTCAAACTAGCAAATTCTAGTGTTAAAAAATTATTCACTAACTCAACGTCCTTTGTAGATCTTTTATAACAGTGACGTATCAAACACCATCGAGTGGAGACCAGAACCCTAAAGCGGCTAAAATTTTTGGCTCTTTCCTTTCAGAAACTTCCAACCAGTCTGCCGACAACTCGAGATGTTGCAACCACCTTCATTTCAACGACTTGGTACAATTCTGATGCGACTGAACAATCCGTTCCCGTTTCTCATCAAACAGACTGTAACCACTGATCAATCTTTACCGTGAAAAACTAATCTTATCAATATAATCAAGAATATCTTGTTTCTCAAATGGACCAAACATGGAAGTGATGTTTTTTTGGATTTTGCCGATGCGCTTCCGTTTGTGAAATGTGAACTTTCACTTTTCAAGAGCGGATCGAGTTCTATAATGCTGCTGCCACCGCTGCTGTTTTGTTGTCGTTTGTTTTGTTGCCGTTGTTGTTGCTGTTGTTTTTGTTGTCGTTGTTTTTTTCGGGTGATTTTGCAAATGCCGCTGGTTTGCCATGGTCTATTCCACTTTCTTATGCTCACATATGTCCATGCGTGCGATTATTTCCCCCTCTATTTCTTTCCATATTTCGACCGCATAGATTTTAACTACCTCGATCGGGCAGTTTGTCTGGTTGTGTGCACTGCTGACGGCATTTGCTTGTGCGTATGTCCGAGTGCATACGCGCATTTGTTTGCTCTTGATTTCTTTGTTCAGTTCGTGCACACGCTTGACTGAAGCGACTGTGAACACACAGCGAACGATAACATCATCTCTTACGGTTCTTTGCTCATTCACTTCTGTGACATTCGTTTTGTTTTCGCCTGTGATATATTTCTTATACATACGTACGCATATTCCTAGATGTGAACATATAGATACATTTTGAAACGCGTGCATGTGGCTCGCACGTGACGCAGATGTATTCGTGTCTTTAATTGATCCTCAAACGCCTGGACTATACGATATGAGATTTCCCACAAGATTGTTACCGCAGTTGCTGAGTTCTCTTACCACTGAGTTGAGTATTTATGAATAACACAAACTGTGAAATTACGTGATGAAGCAGTGTGAGTAACCCATTATCTTGATTTGTTTGTGAAGCCGTTTTGGTTCTGTTCCTTTCTCAGCTTTCCTGGATTTATCTATCATAGCGAGATCAAAGGTTTTCTGCCTTGTTCAATCTTCAATGGTCTGTTACATTCAGTTACCAACTTATGTTCACGTCCCATTTTCGTTATCACAGAAGATTACCAAGTACCGAATATTCCAGTCAAATGAACATTGGGAATATTCACCTATATATGCTAATTTTCCCAGCTCCCACAATTTGAATAATCAGGCAGATTGACTTGAACAGTGCTCATGTGTTAGCGACTGGATCAGCCTTTGTAACATTGTATCATCCGTTTCTCCAGTTTCCCTGTTACACAATGGCTTGTGTATCTTTCATTAACCATCACGTGCTTACCGGTCTTCTTTCCCCACCTATGACCAATGCTGGCTGATCCGACCAAAAGTTATTATTGGATAACTTGAATTAATTATCCAAAAACAATCCGATTTTATTGCATTTATCATGGATTCGAAGCTCGTCAATGTGTGCTGTAAAACGACTTGAAGAATTTGTTGAAATACATTAATATTATCTGTAGTCTTTATAATTTCATTGTTGATCATTGCCACGGGTAGTATACGTACCCTGACGAATGGCCACGGCTTTTGAACGGCAATCGTTTGATTTCTGCCGAACGATCGTTTGCCATAGGTTATCCACGATCTGTTTGGCAGTGTCTCTATCCACTTAGAAATCCCCGTGAGTTTATTCGAGCCATCTGCTGATTACGCCTTGTTACAAATGAATTTCGAGTCAAATAGTCCATCCTCCGACTGTCCTTGAGGTACCAGTCAAAGGCAGAGTTTAGACGGGGATGGCCTTGGTCTGATCCCAACCACCATCGATCAATTTTCTGAGTAATAGGAACCACGTCTGCATCGGGAGTATCATGCACTGCAACGTAACAACTGGAAGGTAAACTGATCTTTTTACACTATCTCTCTTACTTTCTTCGTTGATGAAATCTTAGTGTATATCAATTTCAAGGTGACAGAAGGCTGCCAACTAGAAAAGTTGACCGTCGGTGGTAGGATCCGAACCACCCGATTTTCACGCCCAAAGACAAAGGCCTTATCCGCTTGACTACTGTCGGCCGGTGTGCTCGGAACAATGTAGGGTAGTCAGGTGTTATTTACTCCTTCTGTAATAATAGGAAATACTGGCGGGCTAGTTGAAAATACCGAACTCTGAGTTTGCATGGAAAAAACTAAGTCGTCCCACTGATCAACCATCGTTTCGCTGTCATCAGGCATTTGACATTACCCGCATTGAAGTCGCCCGCATAGCTGATAAGAACGCTACTATTCGAAATGAACGGTCATCGACGACAGTAAAATGCAAAGCGCGCTCTTCAAGATTTTTCAGCCAAGGGGTTCAAGAAGAATGGCGACCATAATCAAGAAAGAAATACAGGAATTCCGATAATACGGAAGCTTGGAAACATTTTCAATTGAACACTGCTAGTCATTTTATGGGACGTATACCTAATGTGCATGTGTGCGAGAGAGACTGTAAACATGAAGCTCAAAGTAGAATTAATACTAGTTTATTATCATCAAGTGACTTGGATAAGGAGATCAAACTCATGGTGGGCGATAACGCAAAATAACCTATTAATTCGCTTTGAAGTTCGCGTGGTTTCAAGCCAACACAAAGCAGCTGTAGATTTTCCGAATGGATTTTTCCATTAGCTTAGCGTTTGCATTTCAGCTCTAAAAACCAGCTACAAAACCCGAAACGATTCACCTCTGGTTTGCGCAATGGTCTATTGTTAGTTGAAATCGATAAAAGGTGGTATACTTTGGATTTTGAAAGAATTGGATGGGACTGTTTCAGAATTGAGGATGGTGGCCAAGAAACTCGGCAGCTTGTTCCTCCCTCCTACTAAACCAAAGGACGATGTGACTTGGAAACTTTGGAATCCAGTGCACTTATAATGAGGACTGTTTCAAGAGGTGGTACTAATGCTGTTCAGCGATCAATAACAATAAAATTCACAAGCCTCAAATGCTTTGGTGTGTGGATTAGAAGGACCGTCAAGCTAATTCTAATCGTAAATGCACCGTTCAAGTCGGGTGACGGAGAGATACTATGTACGACACCAAGGTGCATGAAATTTAGCGGAAGGAAGCTCGTGGCTTATCGATTATAAAAGGAAAACAGTCTGAAGCGGGCGGATTTACGGCTTATGACAATAGTGAGTCAAAAATGAGATTCAAGCTAAGTCAAACAAATTTTGTCTCGTACGCATGAATCTGGGCGTTAATCGACAAGAACCCAAACCACTGGGTCTGTGCCTGACCGAACAAGCGCTCATTACAAGCATGCGTGTAAACTGTTTTGGATGTATGAGTCCGAGTATGGCTGGAGTCCAAGCAAACAGTGATCAGTCTTCCGTTCACAGATATAAAATTTGGTGTTCGAAGTCAATAATCACAAGCAGAAATTCATTTTAACAAAACCGCACGCGTAAGTTCTTGCCCGCTGAGTAACTTTTACCATATGAAGTGGGGTTGCAAACATTTCTAACCACAGCCCGCTAAAATTCTCGTGGTCACACATGGATACTTTTAGCTCGTCCCAGTGTTCCATTTAATTCACATTTTTTAATGACTACTAGCTGCGGTGAGCTTGTGCGTCTCGAGTTACGCAGTACGCCAAAGCTTTGCATTTCCAGGTTTCAGGTATCCAACAACCGGAAGCCGCGCAATCAAGAAGCAAATGGAGCCCAATGCAGTCAGTTTTACTGGCCTATAAGGAATCTATCAATGCGACTACACTGTTTGTCGACCAAATTACCGTTCAGTATTGTCTCTCGGTACCAGTTAATCTTCCTTTTATCCATTCTCTGATATAGATTTGTTTTCATTGCCTGTAGATTTTGCCAATAATCGAGGAATTGCATAACAGTTTTGAAGAATCATCTTTGAACAAATTTGTCAGGCATCTTTCATGAAATGCAAGATGGAAATGCGTTTTTGACGCAGTATTTCAGCACTCTCCTCGGAGCCATTTGGACAACCTATTACGTATGTGCTGAAACACCAATTTCTTTTGGTTGTTACAAACCTGGTGACCCTTAGAAGCCACCCCGTTCTTGCTCTTTTTTGCTCCTGAAAAAACGTTTCGGCGTCTAACGTGTGCATTAGTTCCAGCCCGTCGTCCGCGAAGCAAACAAAGATTCTCATTTCGTAATCGAATGCGTCAAGTGAATGCCGTTTGTTACACCGCGGTTTGATGAGAAATATTTCCTTGATGGCACTTTGTCCCGGTCCCGCGTGGGCAAATAAGCGTTATTCTTGATGGCTCCGATCCATGATGGTCCCATGAGGCCGCCACACAATCGTAACCCATACACGAAGTTTGTCTACATTTCCATCATTTAGTACAGGTACAATTGTTTGTTTTAAAGTGTAAGATTTTCCTTAAAAACATATGTTTCATCCAACAATCCGGCGAGTGATTTTGTGCCGAAGCTAGTTGAAATGAGTTTCATAAACGTCAATCATTAGTGCGATGGCGTAGAAAGAGTTTTTCTTCCCATACCAAATTGGTTTAATGCTTAGTTTGCGCAAAAGCAGATTTGACTCGTTGAAGGTGTAAAATAGTTTATTCAGTTTTTTGTCGTCCCCAAAGACCACTGCGCTATTTACATATAAATTTCAAATGGCCAATAGTAGTGAAAAAACGTGTCTGCGAAGCCTTTTGCACAGGTGCAGTCCTTCAGAAACGCGCTATCCAACCTTGCCAAACCAGCGTACTCATACGCTGCTTAGATATGGTGAAACTGGACAAAGATATTGCGGTGTGAAATGTATGCTTATCACCCAATCGCTTTCATCAGGGAAACATGGAGTAACGAGGACTTTTAAGACCAATTTACTTCAGGTCTGATGAGAATCACTTTTAATTATACAATCAAGGTAACAATTGTGCGCATTCTGCATGGAAGGAGATGCATAACAGTGCGTTTATTCAAAACAAGATTGACATCTGTCAGCTCCAGGTAGCTAACAGGTCCTTGATGACTGGCTTTAAGCAATGTAATAATTAATCATCTACACCCCTTAATAATGAAACGAAAGTGTACACTATTTTTCAGGAAAGGGGCTGCAGCCAGCAGAAGACTGCCAGGTGGGGAAGTTGACCGGTGGTGGGAGGACTTGAACCCGCGACCTTCACGTTCGAACGCCGTAACCTTATCCGCTTGACCACCGCCCACTGTCGGCAAAACCGGACATGACGCAATTACTTCCAGAGAAAATCGATACAATACTATTTTATCACGAAAGCGAAGCAATAAAATGTCTGAAATAAAATCGCTTGTTTTGGTTTTCGCTGCACTCATCATTCTAGAAGTAAATGACCTAGAA
>LUCM01003819.1:0-18750 GCA_008360955.1 Fasciolopsis buskii
CTATCTATCTATCTATCTATCTATCTATCTATCTATCTATCTATCTATCTATCTATCTATCTATCTATCTATCTATCTGCTTATTTTCCTATCCAGTCGTTTCTAACTATCAATCCATCTATCCAGGTCTCATTTAATGAATGAGTTTATCACTCTAGCTAGCCATCTCTCAATGTATCTATCTCTCTGTCCATCTCTCGTGCTATCTGTTATCTGGACGTCTTTTCAGCTGTCCGGCTGCACACTTACTGGCGCAATTACTTTCCCCATCTGATTCGCCACTGACAGTTGTATACAAGCCCAATTCCTGTTGAACTGATCCGATGGAACCGAACGCTCCAGGGTTGATCATACCGGCAGTTTGTAGTCGCCAAGCCTTTGAACGCAACTCCGAGTCAGGTGCAGTGGCTGTGGACGTGTGAATCATAGTTGGATTAGAGATCGGGCAGTTGAGCAGTACGGCGGATACAGCGGGAGTGGACAACTCTAGTGGACGGACAGGAGTGGCCGGTACGTTGGATGGTAATAACTGAAACCGTATTGAAACAAAGAAGAATCACAGACCCCAAAACTAACGGTTACTGACGTTCACAATGATGAGAGCTGTCGTATCTTTGTCACGTTCCCCCGGACACGCCACGAATAACAGGCTTCAATCTATCCGGTATTCCATCGAAAAAGTGATATGATCAAGTGAAGCAAAAGAATTATCAAATGACTGAGCTACCTTGTCATTTTGTGTACTACTGATTGATAGCCATTAAGCCACTCATAGTCATCCGAAAAACCTAGCAGGCAAAATGCCCCGCGGACAACAATTCGTTTGGGCCTTTTAGTATCGGTTGGAGCTGTGTGAACTTATGGCTTGAAACCGGCGATCGTTAACGCGCGAGATCTCACTATCGGTCTATTCGCTGGCATCCGAAATTGCACTCCAAAGTAGGTTTCAGAACATCAGCAGCGGTTAACAATCATCTGATTAATAACCAATGTCTAATTTTAGTAACTTTCTGGGTGATACAAATTGTTTCAACCATATCTGATTGTTTGACAACACTGTTCTTAAAGTGAACCCATTTACCCTGTAGTAGTTTTTTTTCTCTCGCAGAAATGGTTATAGTTTTTGTATCCTACCACTCTTTCTTTCCATTGTCGCATTTTTGTGAGTTTTCGATGCAAATTCAAAACGTCTGAGATCGATGAAATAATGGTGGGACAGAATAAGATGAATCAAGAGGAGAATAAGTATTCGTGACTGAAGCGATATCTATTTATCTATCTGTCTATCTATCTATCTATCTATCTATCTATCTATCTTTCTTTCTTTCTATATATATATATATATAGCACATATCTGTTTAAAGACCAAGTACCACTAAAATCACGACTAAGAGGAAAAAATAATTGGATGAAGGAGGAAAAGAACAAGCAACGCCGTTAGTGCTCGTCTTAATTATCCCAGTTCTTTCGGTTTCCACTTCCGCATCGCCGATTATCCTTTAGGATCCATGACTCCCCTGTGGGCTTGGCACGACCCGGCCGCCCAAACCGAAGTAGAGGGTCGACTTAAGAGTCCCTAGCCCCAGTGGTCGATCAAACGATTCAATCTGCTTGGATGTGATAACTGAGTACTTAGGTCATACGCCAATCGGAATAGGCCTGACAGCCTGAGTGCCAGATACAAACTTCCGTCAGACATGCGGATGAGCATAAAGTCGTACGCTTTGTACATCGGCCGTAGTTCATTAAGAGTCAAGGTTTAGTCATTTTCTCTAGAATGACTACCAACACTCAGTTAACTCGGTGGGCGGCACATCGGTGGGTGGATAGACCATTGAAAAGTGATTGCCTGGATTATCAATCCTTAACAGCAACTGAGTAAATGGATCGACCGAATCAGCGGGTTATGAGAAACGACTGTTTATGACCATCCAGTATGCTATCTGATCAGCCGGATTTTGTACTCGTACTCGTATGGATGTAAAAGATTATTGTTAGACTTAACGGTGCCGAACTTAAAAGTTGGGGAACAAAACATTTGCCGACAAAACCTGTATGACGTCAACTTTAGCAGACATTCAGAGTCCTCCTTTACATCAAGGTCTTAAATAATGGTAAGCTCACGACTGCGCACTCTTAAATCCGTTGGTACAAATGCACTGGTAAGACGATTCTCTTTGGCTTTTCAAAATGGAAAATTATAATCCTGAGTGCATATAATGAGCTCTGTTTTGACTCTTTCGGTCATAAAATCGTTTGAGGCTCCAAAAGACGGCCAAATGTGTTATCCTAAGACCTCGCCTCCTGAGAAAGCGTGCATATGTTCTCTATCCCTTGATCTTTGTTTGTTTTCTGACTAGTGGAACGCAATCAGCTCAGTTTCAAAAACGCTATGATAGGATTTTATAAAATCAATCATATTCGTATAATTTTCTGATCGCTATAGACACTATGCTCGTTCTTCCTACATGTGCTCCTGGAATTTAACCAGACAACCATATTTATCACATTTCTACAGGCAACATATCGTTTTCCTTGATGTACCCTAGTTCACGATTATTCTTCAGTTCATTTATCCTACTGCTTGCGAATTCGTCCACTCATTTTCAAGCAAATATAATCGATGTCATCCTGTATGCATTTGCGATTTCGTTCCGTCCTTGCTACTGCCTTTTGTTTGTTGACCATTCGTTTTATCATTCACTTGCGGTGTCACTAGTTCCCTCTCCCCTGCACGCATAACCCTTATCTAACTATTTGGACCGTAGTTTCATTGTCCGGTTTTGAATCGGCATTCGTGTTTTCTAACTTGAAATTGGGGATCCATCTCTGTAAGTCATCTTCACTCAAGCACAGAGCGAAAACCCGGTACAACAGACTTTTTAGCACAAACGATATGATTAAAGAAATCCAGAGTACGGTTGAACTAATACAACACTTTATCATGTTTATTTTATATAACATATAACGAAGGGGATGAACATTGCTACAATACAGCAGTGATACAATGTACAGTATCAACGTAAGTGGTTAGCTAGTTGATACTGAGGTGTGTATTTGAGTTGTGCCAATGCAGGATTAAAGGCGAACGACAACCAACCTGCCTCGTCTGTTCACTCGTTCATATTTGGTCGTTTAATTTACTATTGGATTTAAATGCAGCTTACATAAAAAACAATATTACAACTCGTGTCTCCGCCCGGCCACTACTGTCGTCCCCATCTAACATACAAAATAGGTTAGGCGAATGAAAATGAATAATTCGGCATTGACGACAATCAGAATTTTCGCAAACTACACCGATTGTGATTTAAAAAAGATTCATCACGTGGTGCTGACCTTCAACTCTTCATTATAGTTACGTTCAGGGGTTTTTCGTCGTTTTATCTTACCCGGTCGGAATCGGTTCAGTAAAACGGCATCGAAATTACCCATGAGTGATTTGGACTGAAATGAAACGATTTACAATCGCCCCCACTGGTAAAGTCTACCTCACTAGTTCTTGCAAGAAAACTTTTGTTCTCAGACAATCTCGTTCTTGTCTGGGTGAAAGATACAGTGAATTTGGAATGATCGATGATCATAACCAAACTAACAATAAACCAAATACCCAAGCTGCCTATTGTGATTAATTGATTCCATTTTTCTTTCACTGTAATCCGACTAACTGAAATGATTCCATTCGGGCGTAGAAAAAATGCTGCCATCTAACTGGCTAATCATGTACCCATAGCTTTGTCCCCGATTTCGATTTGGGTGCACCTGCTCCTCGGATGTTTGTCAGGGATGATGGCGTACCCACAACGTATCATGTGGCCTAGGCTTCTGTCACGACCTCATGTCAGTACACGAGGTGAGGCGACACTCCTTTCAGACAGCAACAACCCGCTAACCGCATGACAGTTGATTCAAGAAGTATGAATCCTCTCCTTAAAGCCCGATCAGGGTATGAACAGTCCACTTCGAACACTAAAGCATTAAAAACAAACTTATCGCAGATAAATGAAACGATTCCACACTTACTTGATCAGTGAAAGAGACGGCCCCAGCCGGGTTCGATAAAATGCCATGGAAAATACCCACATTGTTGTTGGTACTGGTATTGCTTCCTTGTATGTTATTGTTTGCATTCTTGTGATGATGGTGACTAATAGTGTTTTTGTTCGGGTAAGCCTGCCCGGCATTCGATTCATACGACCCGGCTAGCTGGTGCATACTACAGTTCATTGTCAACGGCTGAACTGATCCCAACCCCGCAGCAACACATTGGCTCTTAGGTTCCATGGATTTTCTTTCCAATCTGCGTGTTCCACACAATGATTGTTTCAAAGAGGCAAGCAACCCGGAACGTGAAGATTCGACTCGTCGTCCGAAAGCAGTGGATGGCAAACCACTTGGGTTGAATGGATCCGCCTCGGACATCTCGTCACTGGTTGGGACCGTGGCACCAGACAAACGGTTGTTACGATTGGAAATCGTTCGCCCCGGGACGTTTTGATTCAGTTCCATCAGATGACGTAACTCGTTTAATTCTTTTGTTGGGCATTCTAGTATTAAATAACAAGGGGTAGTGATAATAGACAGAACAGAAAAATGGTTCGTTCGTGAACGGTAACTACCAATTGTGGCAACGATCAAGATGAACTAACCAAGTTTAGCCAATTGTTTGGTGTATTGGTAGACAGATAAGACGGAAAAGCAATCTATCACCTCGGTTCCCGAAGATAGATGAAATACTATGCACCAGAGTGGTCAGTTTTGAAGTTCAACTTTTCCACCAGCCGTAAACAAGAAGGACAATTTTTGGAATGTTTCCTCCAAAACCAATTAAAGGCGAACAATATGATTGTTGATTAGACGTTCTCTATGAGCACCAAACCTTCTACCTGCATGATGATGGTGGTATCGGCTTGTGCTAAACAGAAAACCACGGAAAGGGTTTTACTGTATGACTTGTAAACTGTCACATTGGTTTGCTTGAGCATGTGCCGTTGCTGGTTGACAGACTTATTAGGCTTCGGCCCACGTCAGTTCTTGTTTTTGTGCTTCTCAGATCTGTCGCGCAACCCTTCCGAAGACCGTTGCCCCGGTGCATGATATCGCAAAGGCAACACCCTTGGGAAGGTCAAATTTGATTTGGTTCCGACCAAGTAAACATAGTCGAATTCAACTGTAATTTTGGGCAATCGAAGTCATTTTCTAAACTAAAGTTAATTTGTCCAAATGCCCGTGCACCAATTCTAGCAGCCGCACAATCAGTTATCGTAACTGGTTTGATCCTCTGTTGGACGTCTCTCTGTCCTGGTTTTTAATCCGTCTCCATTTGCTGTAAAGTGAACATATTTGGAATCACCATAAAGAATCAGGCGAAACAAAAATCGCTTCTAAATAAAGTCTTTAAAGGGAATTGGGAAAAGGGTCATTTCACAATGCACATGCCATGGTATAACAAAAATATCGCAGATGTCTGGAGTGGTGAAGACATCCAGTGATCTTCGATGCCTCAATACCACAATAATATTAAACATTAAAGAGAGAGAGATTCATCGACGGTCCAGGTTGCTTGTTCTAATTTGCTGTTCCAATGGAATTTGTCCGACCAGGTTAAAATTGATAAACCTTGAGCAGTGAAATATGAGACTGTCGGTTGATTAAATTGAGTCAAACGTCGTGCTGTCTGATTATCACCACGATAAATTTAGACGATAGGATGAAGCTTTGCGGTCGTTTGCATAACATTTCGAGCGTCTGGGCTGAGTCATTTGCTTAAAACGAAGTCAAAGCTGAGAATCGCAAAAAAAGTGTGGGTCAAGAGAAGTGCGTCACCGAGCCGGTCGATTCACTTGCCGGGCTTTCTGATCGCTTTTTATTTGAAAACAGCATCCTAGGATGAAACTGGTCAAAAATGACGAAATGGGTGGGTATGCACACGGGGACTTCAGGTACCCAGAAAATACAAACGATTTCCAACCAACTTGAATCGTCTACATAAGCATTTACAACGCACTCTTTGGTAGGGTCCCATTGGCGTTCAAAACTTGGGAATTTACGGGGAAAATGTTCCCGACTTGGCCGTTCATCAAACCCTCATTATTTTCCACTTGTATGTCCAGAGCCAAGGATAAGGCACGTCGATGCTTTGCCTCACGCAAATTTTTCCGTTTCCAATAGATCCAAATGAATGCGCACCCAATCACGACCAGAAACGCAGCTATCAACAGGGCCAGAACGATCACTGTCGGTAAACGGTGAATGGAAGTCAAATCAAGCGAATCAACTGGCAAGGCGGTGGATTCTTTGATTCGAGGAACTAGATGCAAAGACAGAGAAAAAGATTATGTACGAGAGGATATATCTATGTGTGAATAAGGGTTATCCACGAACAGATAGGCTATTTGTGCGAAAAATAAGAAAACAAGCAACCCCCTATTTTGGAGACTCACTGTTTGACGTCCAGGACTCTTTTTTGCTGTCGCGGGTTACTGTCGGTTCTTCGATCGGGGTTGGTTCTGGTGCTTCAACTGGTGACAAAACGAAGGAGAAACAAGTAGCGGTTTCAGATTTTTACTTAAAACCATCCAGGCTACTTGTTAAACTCCAGTAGACTAAGCATAATTTGACAAGCATCAGCAGTGGAACAGATGTTACACGGGGTTATCTATCATACAGCACTGACGCTCAGAGCTCCATTAAGAAACCACAGAAAAACTGCACAACTGATTATTCCTTGCTAAATTCTCCAGCAGTGCGTATGCATTGCGCTGTGAATGGGGCGCCATTTGTTCTAGTCTAGGTGACTGGGCTCTCGACGGCGTACTGAGCTTGATCTTATATTAAGGTACTTACCCGTTGATGGCTTTGCACGCCTCTGGAGCGTAGCTATCGGCTCCTACGATATATGACTTCTCTACAGGCAGCCTAATTACGACAAAGGCTTTAAAAACTACCCACGGAGCTTGATTACTAAATCGGCGTGGGCAACATATTAGAATTCAATCATCGTGCGGTACGAGATCTACAAAAAGATAACTTACAGCTAACGAATTTCACTTCGTTGAAAAGAAGCCAGTCGTCAGCAAAATATGCTTTTAGCTGGAGAAATTGACCAATTCGTCCTTCCAGGTTAAGCTCGATTTTTCTTACTTCTGAGCTGTGATTGACCATGGGAAAATCCTTCGCAACAACCGGTTGTGTCGAGAACAAGGATCCTCGAACACTGAACCGCACTTCGATTCTGCGCGGTAGCCGAACCTAAATGGTATTTTGGAATTACAAGTCAGAAATCTTCACAGGTGAAATCATCCCATTAATTAATCGACTTACCTGTGACTGGTCCCAACAAATGACTAAGTGACCTCGTCAAAAGGAGGGAGGCTTCACGCAAACTGTTTGTCCCAACTTCCGCTATGCCTGAACGATCAGAAAGTAAACTATTCGGGACAAATGAATTTGAAACTTTTGGTCGCTAGCCAAATAGGCCGTCGTATTCTGCCCCTGGGCAAATGCGTCTGTATATATAAATATATATATATATATATATATACTAAGGGTAGTCGAAACGTTGGCGAATTCCATCTACCAACAAGGCCTTATAGCATTTACGCCGTTAAGTGCTGTATTGAATTTATTTGCAATTTAACGACAATTCTCCTCCTCCTCATCATCATCAGGATTTCTTGGGTCTCGGTTTGAATAGTGAAAAACACCAATCGAAGTCTGTCTTGTGCCTTGTTTCTTCACACCCGTACGCCAAGACAGTTAGACTGTCATCACGCTTCATCTAGCTTTGCCAGTTAAGTAGAAACTGAGGAGAATCGGCATCCAGAACAGTATTCCAAAATCATTGAGGTACATACAAAGTCGTTTTCTCGGTCGGAGAATAATCATCAGTATCCAACATGCAGACGGTTGTCCTGACATCCGACCAACCCCTCAAAGACACTGACGATCCCACACAGAAAGCCGTCTTGAAAGTTCAGTTTTACACGATCAGGTTTGGAGGACAGGAGGAAAAAGTGCTTCCTTATGCATACTTCACTGAGCGAGTAGCAATAGGCAGCAGTCAACTGGGTAGATGGTTCAATTCAAACTGGCGAATGTGATTTGGTTGCTGAAACTCAGATTAGCATGCAGACATATGTGTAGTATTCCCGATGAAATTAGCTATATTGTTTGTGTGCCTCAGTACGGTTGTTATTAGCATGGTTAGGATAATTTCACTGGGCATCCGAAGGCATGGTGCAGTAGGACTTTTTCAATCAACACATCGATGATGCATGTCTGTTCGCATTGGTTGACTGTTTCTCAAACCCCGGGGCACAGATAAAGAAAGCGGTATGAGACTGTTCTTCAACGATTGTCCTAACAACAGACTATACAAGGAACGAACTTTAAAATCATATAAGTAGGCGTGTTTTCTGATCACTAATTATCGACCTACTACTCAAACAATTGACTAGCATGAAGTCGGCAGTAAAGAACTAACGGTAATCATCTCATTATTTACCGTGAGTAGAGAACAAAACAACTCATTCTGGGAAGCTTTTGTAATAGTTGATCAGTAGTTCGTGGTCCTCGAGGATTAACGCAAACCTACTAAACTATGATACACGACAGAGAAGAAGAGAGAACTTGTGGCAAACTAATTTACACGGTTCAATAGTTCTTCCTTAAAAAATGGTCCCACGCTCAGAAGAACAACGCAAATCGGTATTTACGTGTTTCTGAGTTGCATTCTGATCGCGATAAAAATTAACCTCATGTGCAGGTCAGATGAGAGTTCACAAATGGGAATCCAAATCCGATTGAAATGGAGATAATCGAATTGCAGTTGAGTTGAAATGAGTCATATTTTGCTGACTTAACACAATACTATTCTTACTGTATCGGTTCTTTCTCGGGTAATCTGGGGTCGTAGTCCATGGTGATTAACGCGATCAGTCACCAACCGATCCGGCAGAACCAGTTTTGTTATGCGCGGCCGAATGTAGCTCAGGCATTTAGGTGGCCTGTTTGTTTTGTTTGTTTTGGTTTTTTTCCAAATTTTCATCCAGCCCACAAACAGAAGGTGCAGTGACGCAGAACGAGAGCAAATCTCGTGAGGCAAATAGTGGACAAAGTTCATATGGCATTTCGTTGATCATTCGTCTTTCCCTTTCACTCTGTCTCCCTCTCGCACACAAACACACACACACACATACACACACATGAGTGAAACAACAAGGGTAGAATTACGCACCTAGCTAATGAACTTGGTTCCAAATTTCAATGCGAGGCTGGTTACCGTACCATCGATACACAATCAAACTTCCATCTCATACGAGTCCACTGTGCAAAATAAGCCAGCATAAACGTTCGCGGCCTACTTGACTTTCTCTATCTGCTTATGGATTGAGCAAACGAGACAAGATAATCAAGTGGGAAAATGTTTAAGTGGTTTTTGCAAATTTTTATCCTTTTGAAGGTTTAACGGAGAGAGAAGTGGGAGAAGTGATGTTAATTTTCTTTGTTGAATCCACCTCAGCATTCCAATCTTGGTCTTTCGGATTGTTCGTCTGACTTAAACCATTCTAGCACTAAGCTGGCAACTCAAAAGACTATCACTTCAATCGAAGAACCAATTGGAATAATCAGCTAACGCCACATCTTGATAGATGACTATTAGCCGTTACCACCACCTGTCTTCCCATAATCTTTTACGAAAATGGGACGAATTTCAGTCACGTGATATACCGTACTAGCAGACGAGTGAAGATTTGGTGGATCGCTGAGGTGACGCGACAAGTGTGGGAGAGTCAAGCTGACCTCATCTGATTAGCGAAAATGGTGAGGTATTATCTCTGATGGCTCTGCTACTGTATCTGGATTAGCACACAGATAGGGTATTTTAATTGGTGTTTGGTTGACACCAAAAGATATCGACGACGTCATCTCAGCTAGTGATGAAACGTTCGCAATCTAAACGCTAGACTCAGCGATCACAAGGCCTTGAACATCAAGATTTGGTGCTGATATAGAATTAAAAAATTCATAAGCAAGATCCATAAGCCCAAAGAATATCCTTTTGTAATTTTGAGTGTAACATCTGGCGTGTTCCGATGGCATGTTGATGTAGCGCACTTGCTAGTAAATGGCCAAGTACTTGAACTTCATCTATTCTAGCGCTAATCACTGTCTGAAATCTGTGGTTCTTCGCCATAGTTGCTGCACTCCAGGAAAATCGAATTGGTCAGAACGGGACCAGGACTATCGTATTTCAGTGCCCTCTGGGTACAAAACTGGAGTTTTGACTAAGTGGATGAAGATGGTTGTAAAGATTTGAGAATCAATAAGCGACACTGTCATCCCATTCACGGTTTCACTAGCCATGTTCTTATGATTTTGAAAAACACCGCGCTTTGCAGAACTCTATGATCCCTGTAGTTACCAAATGATTGCACTAACAGCAGAGATGTGCCCTCGAAGAACGAAACAGTAAAGCGTCCTTTTATTTTCAAATTACAAGTTAAGAAGTGAAATAGTCCTGAGCCCCGAAGATAACAAAGTTCGCAAAGCCACGGCTCAGTGGCAACATGATTGCTTACAAACAAGTGTAGGTTTTTCGGTCGAGCTTGAAATATCGAAATGCTAAATTTACCGTATTGTGAAGTGAATTCTGTCAGTCGGATGTTCAAGTGCTCAGCCCGAATCGGGCCTTCATCGACGTATGAATTTTCCAGGTGACACGGGAATTCACTCGGACATATATTTGTGTATCAAGTTTTGAAGAAATTAAACGGAAAAATCCAAATACAATTATTTTGCACATAAAACACTACAAATGACCTCAGTATTTGTGACCATCCTACGATCTTCACAACACTGACAATTTCCGTGTTTTTTGAATCAGCTAACAGAAACGACCATACGTTTTGGGGTCGAGCTAGGAAAGATTATTCTAACTAGCAGGTGAATAGGTGTCAAAGAACGACACACAATTGCACTTGCCCACGGTAACATCCGCATCAGTAGCTGATCACATGAGAAATAAGGCTAACAACGGGAGAACTACTTCCCCTTTTTGCTTTCGCTTCTACCGTCAGGATAATTTGGGTGGTATTCGATAGAATCGGTGGTTGCACAGCATTTTTAGTGCGGCCAGATGAATTTTCACAAAGTCCTTGATCAACCTACCTTTTCTGGATAATTATTTGATGCATACAGTCGTAGTCGTTTGAAATCTCGCACAGATACAAACCGAAACAGCATGTCGACGACATCGTCAGACTTGGTTTCCCCTTTGGTGGCTCGCCATCGACTACGATGCCATCCGACGAACCAGTGATTCTGTCCCAAAGCAAACGTCTCATGCATGGAAGGATTGAGTTCTGTGCTACGCCATGGAGTTGGTCTGGTTGTCGGAGAACTGATTGCCATGTCAGTGAGACAGCCGAGACCACCATCCAGTAAGCCCCCAGGTTCGATTCGGTATCCGTCGTAGCAGAGGTCAGAGAATGCGGCACCAGAACGAGCTTCGTAAAACGAAGACTGATTGTTTAAGGACATCACCTCAGTTTTTCTCCATAATGGGGAGGTCGATAACGGATGTGATGGGACAGGAGCAAGATATGGAGGTATTGCGAGACTGCCTTCTGGAATCTGATACTCCACGAGGTCATCTTGGGGAAGAAAAGATGGACAAGACAAAGAATTCACATCAGAAAGATTTTTTGTCGTGAATGTCCTTCGCAATTTAATGTCGACACAAAAACCTCAGGCCCTCCAATCACTCCTGGGTGCGATGATGAATATCTATCACCGATGAGCTTTAAGGAGAGCGGAACTCAAGTCCGGTGCTTCCTGATTTCAATGTTAACCGGAGAAGCTGAGGCTTGTGCGTTCAGATAGGGTCCATAGGATGGTCAGCAAAAATATTGTCGATTCCTTACACTACCCGCAAGTGATTGTGAGATACATACATCAGAACGAATCGGCACAATTAGCGGATAATAATGCTTGGAAATTAGGGCCCTCTTTGTGATTAAGCGACCTATGGAGGATACCGTTATCAAACTAGTCAATCCTGTTGCGGCTACCATTCAAAGCCAATGACGAAAGGATACCGCGTCACTTGATGTTAATGTTAAACAAACTGGCCACATTCTGTCCTTACAGTCTATCAGGTGGTCGAATCACGGACGTTCACCCCGTAAAGCGAGCTTTGTTTGAGCTTCGGTGGGCATAAACTGTGGTGAACTATTCGTAAAAAGTGAAGTGAAAAAACAACACTATGTTGCTTCCGTGATTTTCAATGGTCAGGGTTGAGAAATGGTACTGTATGGTAGAGTATTTTGTAAATGGTGCAACGTCCTCTTTAAAAAAGACTAACTACCATCATGAGCACGGTGCTCAACTTCCCCACCCAAGGCAGCCTCTCACCGAAACACGAATGCTCTTCTTCGTGTCCAAATCACAACGCTTTTGTTATTTAGACCGCGGTAAGGTTAGGTTACAGTTATCCAGCTGAGAATGATCGGCTGAAGTAACCCAAGTATACTGCGTTCAAAAAAGATGCGAACATCTTGATAAAGTCCTCATTCACAACTCCCTACATAAATCCCCGTAGCTGTGTTTCTGAGTGATAACCATCGCAAATTTCTCCTCCGCAATCTTTACTTTGAAACCCAAAAGACCATGAAACACTGATAAACCCAGCTGTTAGTACCAAAACTGATGATATCGCACTGATCGCGATTGCAAAAATCCAATTTCGATCTGTTTCCGTCATACTGTTCACACCGTAAAGCTTCACCGACTGCACCGACTTTTTCAATGGGGGGAAAAAGAATGAGTGGACGAATGAATCTCAGGGATACAAGCCCCACTCGAAGGTGTACAAAAATCCCAAGTACTTCCCTTATCTGAACTGATGTGTATTGTGGAGAGTATCTTCTCCTCTTATTCAAAGAATCTAAAATAAACTAGTTGTATCATCATGCGATCCCTTTAGTGACAGGACCAAAAATAACTGGTGAAAATCGCAGGCCTATCATGGCATGTTAGCGGCACATGAACGCTGAGCTGTATGCAGACCCATACACATTACTCACCAGTTCGTACTTTCATGCTTATTAGTCAATCACTTGGTTGCACGCATCGTGACTAGCCACGTATGACTGTGACAAATGTGTCGTGCATATCCACGTCTGAGTCCCAGCCGGGACGCGGAGCACGTCATCTAGCATATCACTGGGTTTGCGGATAACGAAACGGATACCAGTGCTTGTGGTTAGCCGTGAGTAAAGTGAGCTCATCCTCACTTAATAAGCGGCCTCGCATAGGCAGCGGCAGTACCCATGGTGCAGAAGAAATTTGCCTGTAGAGAGATCTCAATAAAAAATAACAAGAGAGTACTACTGATACTTTGGTTTGGCGAGTTTGGCCTGCCAGCTAAATAGGGCCATCGCTTCTTGTCAGGCTCCACCCACAAGGTAAGGTTTAGCGAATAACTAGTCATCGGCTGGTCTGAAACGACATTGTTACCTGGCTAGAGATGAACCCTCGAATAAATAGACCTTTACCGGACCGAACAACTCATTAGTACAACAACCCACAAAAGAGGCGTGGATAAATAAGAGCAGTCGTCAGTTTGAAATAATCTAAAAAATCTGGCAATTGATGAATTCTACAAAAACGTCTCTTTTGCTTATCTCTTTCGCATTGTTTCCGTTTTTAGCCATGGTTCCGATGGCAAAAGATCTATGCACAGATTAGCATATGTGTATATATACATATATATACATATATATACATATATATACATGCATACATACATGGATGTACATATACAGAATTATATGTACGCTTTCATATACACATAGACGTATAAATATGCATAAATATGCATACATCTATACATGGTTATATATAAATCTTTCACAAGTTTGCCTCCTACCTTGTGTTCCCCGTGAGTACACATACGGTGAGTTACTCCTAATCAGTAGAATCACTGAGACCTTTTCAAGGACTGGTGAAATGTTCCATGGACAGTCACTCCTATTTGACCATTAGGAACTTACCGACAAATCGACATCCGTACGCTTCCAGCCGAACACAAACGAAACCTGGGCTATCTCGATACGGGTAGATTCGAAACCAACGAGCAATGAGGGGTGGGTCAAGAACGACAAATTTGGGAACCAAAGCAGAAGCACTTCCAACCAAACGAGACGTCTGATCCAATTTCCCAGTTCGAATTTGTCGAGTATCCCAGTATGTAACGGGGCAGGGTGACAGAAAAAGTATGCATGATAGCAATGGCAACATTAGTATTGATGGTCGGTTTCTAAGCACCATCCTCTGCAGAAAATGGAAAAACTCCCGAAGCATGGACTAGGCCAAAAAAGGACAATTCTGGTTTTGTGCTATTCGGCTTGACCGTAATTCGTCAAGGAAAACTGTCCAGTCACCTCCCCGTGTTACAAGCAAGGCTAATAACATCCTCCTCCTCATCATCATCTTCATCATCAACCTCATCATCATCATCATCTTCATCCTCATCATCTTCATCATCTTCATCATCATCATCATCATCATCATCGCTATTACTTATCAGCTGTTAGAAATGGAACCGGGAATTTACCCCCAATAAATTACTGGAATTCAACTAAACTTAATTTAACTATTTTTTGGCAGGCAAGTGTGAAAAATGTGGGTAGGTAAAAGCCAACTTTTCCGTAACATCCGCCCGTCGGCTCACGTTAGACCTCCCTCAACCAAATTTCCTCATGTCATGCAAAAATATGCAAATTGATTTGGTCAAAACATTTTTACCGGAGAAAGGCGACGTAGAAGAATGAAGGGAGATCGCAGACAGTCAAATCAAAGAGTCAAAACTTGATATGTCATAATTAATATTTGTGTGTGCAAAGTTAACCCAAAGGTAATTTAATGTAGTTAAATTACAACAGAAGAAATGATCAGTTCACTACGGACTGAGTCCTATTAAAGACCATCAAGTTCCAAAGTGTCAGTGAAGGCCACGAATGAGCCTGCTTGCCTGGCTTTATGTAACTTGTTGGGAACTATCCGTTTCGGTGCACACCCAGCCAGCAACAAAAAAACTCGAATATTCAATGAACGACTTGGGGGAAAACTACTCGACCGTCAGAATCTCAAAACAAACCGTCAGTCTGAATAGACACTAAAAGCCACGACGATTCATCCAACGTTATTCTTCGATTAGATGAGATCAACATTTACGACGACAGTAAGTTAGTTTCCCCTAGTTAACTTTTATGTGTGCGGACGGTAAGACGAAAATACTCCGAAGGTAAACGACCAGTTTCACTATTATTTCCTTCAATCAGGTAAGTGCATCCGGTGCTCCGTAGCCTAATCGCCCATAATACCTGTTCGAAGCACCTACGATTGACCATGCAGCCCAAAAATGAGAATCGAACGGAGGGAAAACATTTTCACTCTTACTACTGATAATGACGAAGTAGCCATCGGCAGCTTCCTGTATAAAATCCCAGACGAAAAATTCTGTGGGATCCTAACCCTGAATCGACGAAGCGCACCACCACTATTTACCATTCATAAATTTTATAATGTCTTATTTATCCAAATGTTAACGATTGTCTAAAGTTAGCGGTATTTCAGGTCTCACCTGGTTGGAGTAAATAAGCAAGTGAACTTGATTTTTAGGAATGAACTGTTCACCATAATCGGAATGGCACTGTATTGAGGAGAATGTCACAGCCTAGGGCGTCTCCTAGGCTAAATTTCTTCACCCGAACATTATTCTGTTTGATGTGGTATTTGTCCAGGGAAGTGCTGCCGAGCAGCACAGATTTCGTCACTTGATTTTTCACGAAATAAACTATTCGCCACACATTGTTCCCACCCATTTGCTTTTGGATGAACATTTAGTGTTTTATTCAATCTGTCAAGTTTGATGATGACTTGGGCTACAGCGAGTTGCCGTCTACCACCGATGTTTTTTGTCCGAATGAAACCCAATAGTGGACGGAGGTTTTCGACTGGTTCGAATATCGGCTATTCTCATTCAAATAATATCATGTAAGGATGATTATTCAACCATGAATCGGAGTTTTACCTACCCAGTGTGAAAGGCTACTGACACAGGATTTGGCAAAAAAAGAAACACCTTTGCCTTCCAGGGAAGCAATCATCAAGGCGACATGAAGGTGAACGGCTGATATGGTTCTTGCGTGATGGAGCCAGTGTTCTCATCTGACAAGATGAATTCCGTTGACTATTTGGGAATGTTGAAAGAAAGACTTTGTGATTGCCCTGAAACTCTGCCCATTAGTTACCTCGTCGAGAGTCCTGATACAGCACGGCGGGACATCACCATAAAACACAGTTGCCGTCGTCCGTTTCGACGAAACCTATCTGCCGCAATAAATCGCAGGGAGAGGACGGTTGGTGTGGCAAACTCGCTGGCCGGACTTGATTTCTTTCGGTGAGATTATGTGAAGCGTCGAACACACCAAACAGAACGCAACAAACTGGATGAACTTAAAATGTAAATTGCTCATATGTGCTGTGAAATACTTTTGTCAGTACTGCAGATTATCCAGGGGAAGTTGGGTCAGGTAGTTAGCGCGTTCCTCGCTCAATGCGGTGTTTTCGAACACATCTTGAAACAGTTGGAACGGCAACGGTCAAAGAGCGGCTCTAGTGTCCCTTTCAGAACTGACACCATCTAATCTACTGTCTTCAGTATTTCTCTTGTTCTTTAGGAGAGGAGAGTGACAAATGAACAAAATGGATCTTTATCGGCATACTGTTTGTGAAATTATTATCAATCGGAACGGTAAATAGTAATTCAACTGATCTGTATTCGCACTAATAATTCCAAACTTTCCCGAAAAGACCGTATTACAGTGTTGTGTTAACTACTGGCGCCGAACAGACACGTAGAAGTACTGTAACCGGTGAACCAAACGCAACAATAGAGTTAACTGCGTTAATTTCGAAAGATATACAAAGGGCAGACGGACACAGTCAGTTTTAGTTGACTTTGCATTTTGGAACTCCACGCCGACTATTATTCTTTGTGATATGCACTCTCCAACCTTCGCTAACTGTTCGGTGGAGAGCGATGTTAAAATGATTATCTGTTTGCAATTCATGATACTACTACTAAATTACTGATGCTAATTGTAATGTGAAAATGATGGTGCAGGCTGGAAGCTTAAAGCAGAGCCTTTGACCATTGTCATCGTCATAATCACGTGATGACCACGGTCATAATGTGGTTCACCAGGCAGTAAAACAGTTTATATGACTACTCATTTAACGATGCTGTGAAAGAACAGAGGAAATTACAAAGCAGGTTGATTGTCGTAGGGAATTCACTGAAAGGAACCATACGAAGCGGCACATAAATTCCTGTGTAATAGCAAAAACATGAATTAGTTGTTCCATCTGTTTTCAGCGTGGGCTGTAAGTCACCATTCAAATAATATGAGGAATTTCATCGGATGCCTTTATTTGCATCATATTTACCAGCCATGCAAGGCGGTTCTTATGGGTGTGGTGGTCGAATAATACAAATATCAGCAAAAGACCTACTAATTCTAAATATTTATTTTCCCATACCACCACGACGTGGCTCAAGTAAAAGTGCCGGATTTATTTACCCAAAATTGTCTGATACACATGCCTGATATTGTGCAGAACAAGATAGACGAGATACCCCAACAATCAACAGACTGAAAGAAGTGGCCTAACAGTTCGGTTAAACGCAAAAGCGGGAGAATTTCCGCTGCTAACAGTTTATTCCATCCGAAAATGAGTGATGAAGGCTGGATTATTTTTTACCGCGTTCCTGGTCAAAGTCGTATCAAACAGCGGGCCACGGATATCCTAGGGCACGATGGAAGTACCGATAGAGGTAACCAGCTCATTACTACGAACTGAGCTCGTAGTTATCTACCCAAATTAGAGCAAATATGATACGAGAACATTTATCGGACTTCATTATTTGCACAAACATAACGTGAGATAAAGAATAAACGCAAAATAATGAAAATTTCATCGTTTGTTCCAAGGGTAGACTCCTATGGGAATTTTCAGATGAAATTATTTTCAGGAAACTCAAAGTGATCAGTTCCAATGTTATGAGTAGTCAAAACTAAACTATGGTTAGTCTCAGTGCAGTCGTGTGCAATGTACACCGCTTGTCCGGCTTTCCATTAAAATCTTGTTCAAATCACGAGGAATGTGCATGGATGCTGATCCTACATGTATTGTATTGTACTGCATAGACTTTTACATATAAAAATGTTGCATTTCAGTCCACAAACATTGGCGGAAAAAAGTTACACCCATTACATTGTAAAAATGAATTAGAAGACTCATTGAGGAATGATCAGAGCATATTATGATAGGTTGCCCAGAAATTCGGTTAGAACAAGTTTGCGGTTTGCCAAGATGCGTGCTAAATATGAGACAGTGGAGTTCCTATAGATATTAATTCTAGAGGTTATGGAAAGAAAGGTGCATCGTGTTGGATTATGAGAGCGGCACTTTGAAAGACCGTTGTGCAGAGGATACTTGGGATCAGAAGGAAATTTATGAGTGAATTTCTTACATGCTGATAGCGATGATCACACAGTCATCATTATCATTCAGCGTTAAACAGCAAGGCAAGCCTCACTGACCGCTGCCTTTCCCCAGAGTTATATGTTTATATAAAAAGAGTGAATATCCAACGGGAACAGGGAGTGGACCTACACA
>LUCM01003819.1:21332-99502 GCA_008360955.1 Fasciolopsis buskii
GACATATAGAAGAAAGCGGGTACTTAAGCACAGCACACTTTATCAGTTTAAGACTATAAGGCGATTGGGTGAAAGCTAGAGTAGTAGAACTACCAGAATTTTGGAAGGGGATAATAGTGACGGGTCCCCAAGAGTCAGGGGTGGAAGATGAGACTAATAATGAGTTAATTTAGAGAGTCGCAGCACCATGCCTTAAAAGAGCTGAAGACAGACTGTCAGGACCAACCCCTGTGTTAGTTTTAAGTAGTGCGGAGAAAGTCGAGCACCTCTTCTGTAGAAAAACTCGTAATCGTCACATTACCCTGACAAATATAGTCGGGGTATAAGTGGAAGAATGGATGAAAGCATGGTTGACGCTGTCGACATCCGCAGAAGTTTTCGTATGCTTCTTCCCACACAATAGTCGAATGCTTTGCCATAGGAAATCAGGCCATGATTTATTGAAAATTATTTTGAAATTGCACGGGGCAGTCTTTGTGGATGGTAAGTGACCCCAACTGTGGGAGTGATTGGATGTGCTCACCTAATGAGCATCAACAACCGCGAAACCGATCGCTTGCTTCCGGAACAAGTTTATCCCCCATACGGAAACGTATAACTACATGGAAATCATTAGACTAATTGAGACGACTTTTAGAAGCTCCATTTGTCTTATGAAGAGACAATTCGTTACTGATTCCAGAATGATGGAAACCAGTTTTCCATATGTCTGCTAGTATCTAGGATGAACAGGGTAGTTAGGGTTCCAGGTCGCATGTAACATGTTATTGTCAAATGGCCTAGCACATGCAGTAGATAATATATCACGTTACCGACAAGTTAGGTTTCTTACAGCTGAAATTTATCTTCCTTTATTGGTAATTCGGACCTGAATAGAAGAGTTATCAGTACGAGGATCACGTCGAATGTCATTTTGAGTAGTCCATCCAACACATTCGTGTCCTGTCTATTCAATTTAATTTTACAAGTTCAGAAGAGATCAGCTTAGTCGGAGATTAAAATAGAAAATCAGGTAATGTGTGGTCCGAATTCCCTTGCACTGTGGATGTACTCAACATGAAACTGCGTGGTAGTTGGTATTCAAAAAGTGCTGGGACGGGGAATCGGAGGGCTGACGAGAATTTTTTTCGAAATATGAGGTGCAGATCGATTTGCGCATGAAGATGAAGGAAATTATGCGTCCCAATACTTTATCTTTCTCGTGTTCCTATTTTTCGATTTTCTATACCATTTCTCAAAGTTTTTTGGAATTGTGTCACAGGTATTTAGAATTGATATAAAACCAGTCTCTTGGGATCTCATCCACCCGTAATGGAAACGTGGTCCATCCTACAGGGGAATATTTTTGTCTAAGTACTGCTGTACCGCGCACTGATTGTCTGTGGAGTACTCTACGATGTACGAGCAGGCGCAGGCCTACCAGATACTGTGAAACAGAGACGTTTTGATCCTGTTCAGAATATGTTTGGGCATAAAAGTGCAAACAATTTCAACAGGTTTACATGGATTGGGCAAACGGTGCAATGCCAAACCTCGAAAATGATTTTTACTACTCCCAGTTATCAAAATTAAACGGATACGTCCCCCGATTTACTTGCCAAGCCAGAAGTGAGATAAAAATCACAAAGGAAGCCATCTGGTAACCAAGACGTTCGTAAAACCAATTATGCATTTTTCAAGATAGACAAAAAGTGACGTACAGGGCTGAAGACATTAAAGGCATCATTCCCGTTGCTTACCTGTTTCGGATCACGGGGTCGATACGTCCGCCATTCTTTTTCATTCATTTCGCGTTTATATCGGATGTAAAAGTGCGGTGTAAACCGGGAACCCTAGGAATAAGAACGAAAACCAGACAAAGTTTCATGTGAACAGTTGGCCGAACATATAACCGCGAGTGCATAGGAGTTCACCAGAATAAGCTGGATTACCGGACGTGGACGCTGACCCATTAGTCGAATGACTGACTGGTCGTTTGACTGAAAGATTCATTCATTCATTCGTTTATTCATTTACTAGCTCATCACTGGATTTATGGATTGACTAAATTGGCAATTAACAGACAACGGTCTGATGGATAGAAAAGAGCGGATACATAGAGAGAAACGAATGGATAGATAGGTCGACAGATATTTAGTTTGATTGGCTGGTTTATTCACAAATTGATTGATCGGGTTTTTGAGTGATTTGAGTGGGTATTTTGGTGTGATCAGTTAGTTGGTTGGTTCTTTGGTTGACTGTCAAGCTGACTGAAGTTTTAAATGTTATTCGTGTCAAACATTCCTCGTGTTTCCTCTGCGACACTCGGGTTTTTTGCAATAATCCCATCCTGTTTATTCATGACCTAGATAGCCAGAACTTTTCAGCAATCCACCTGCATTGTCCAATACCTCCAAATGCCCAGCAATCTAACGATTCTGGACAAAACCAAGAAGCAATGACAATCGTGTTATGAATCCACTATACATAAACTATTTAGTCCCTGTTCTAGGTGAATATCTGCGGAACATATAAACCAGTATATATTAATTTCGCAGAATAAAAAAACTTGTGGGGGAAGGGATTAAAATTTCAACTTATCGATGCGACATCGTGCGGTGTTGAAGAATAACATTTGTGTAATGTGACTGTGACAAGCAAAGGAGGGATGATATCTAAAAGTCGAATTCTTCCTGCTAAAAGGACTCTTCAGATATAAGTGGAACGGATATAAACCATGACACCTTGCAAACTAAACTGCAATGATGATTTCAGTGCAGATGTCGGAATAACAAGACATGCAAGTACACACACACACACACACACACCGAGTGCACACACGCTTACCCCTTCCTCAGCTTGGAGACCGTTGATGACCATTTTCGTGATCGCATTCAATTCGCTCATGTCTACCTGAACAAATTCCGTCAGTTCCGTCCCGATCCGTCGACTCGGGCACCATGCTCGCTCGGCATTCACTGATCTGTAGAAGTTGTTTGTTTGTTTGTTTGTGTTTGGACGTGTTAGAAAAAAATCGATCAATGTGGTGAGATAACATGATTGGGCATTTGTACCGTGTTAGATGACCTGCATCCAGGTACTCTATTGGAGTTCGTTGGTTGTCAAAAGTATAATAGGCAGAGTGATATGTCAATCATCGGTCTGAACGAAAATCGAATCTCTTGACATCCACGTCTCCATTTCCGAGTATAGTTAAGAAAACTAACAATCTTTTCCGAGTCACATGAAGGAATAACCACCAGTTAAAAACAGTCCATAGAAGAAAATCAAAGAATGGAAGCTTCATTTGGTGGTATTTTCAAAACTATAACAACGTCAATCCTGGCATAAAAAGTGCAGATTAGATGGATGGTCCTCGTGATGTCATTCAACGCACCGATGTTTTAAACCAACTTTCGCCAAATTCGGTAACCCCAGGTAACAATAAAACTGCCCTAGTCGTGGATTAGGTAAAAGAGTAAACATCAACCTTGCAAAGGCATAGAGGGTGAAGCTGCAAATGCAAACAGAAACAAGGAAACTTCGAGAAGAAATCTGATTTCGGACAATAACCACAGCCACGTCGAATCATTGGCTAAAATTACCTCAAATTTTCAGCCGTGTAATCCCGCATTCCGCTGGGGTCGCTCAGGTCACTTGTGGATGTGAACGCAGAAGGTGGAATTCGATGTCGATCCAACAGCAAGGAATTAATACACTGAGATTGATCTGGGCGGAATGAGGAGTCAAACTGGTGATCATCGAAGGTAACCACAGCCGAGACCGCTCGTGTGTACGGCGTTTGGGAGAGGAGGAATAGAAGCCATGTTGTGGTACTCGTACACTCCCAAATTAAACCTGATTGATTAGGTCGAGACCGTATTTGGCGGTTCGGCAGCGGAACGGATCGTACAGATGGAAAGGAATCAATAAAAGGAAAAAAAACAAGCGCATGTGATTAAAAAGTGCTGCTTAACAGATGACCTTGAGAAGCAAATCTAACCGTGCTAAGATGAATTGTTGTCATCAAGAAACCCCAGAGCCAGGTTGTCTTTCGAAAATGGAAGATAACTTGTTACGATAATTAACCCAGTGGTTTCGATGTCTATCCAAATTCCGGACTACACACAATCTCATTTCCGAATTTCATTACGGTAAGAAATCATAAATGAAAATAATGGTCGATCAAGAAAGATGCAATGTTGAAGATCCATTGAAAACTATTTTTTCCTAGCTAACAATATGAGCAAACAGGATACTACATGAAAACAATTCGGTTCAAAATTAGTAGGAAACTTGGATATTATAAGAAGCAGCGTGGCAACGACCGAGAGTAATTACAGATTACAAACGGTGTTCAATCCAACCTCAAACCACGATCTATAATCGTCTCACTTGGATATTTTAGGCGCACCTAATGGGTTACCAGATCGTTACGTAGTGTTACCCTACCCATAACAGTTATGTTTGGACATGTAGCAAAGGTGCCCAATTTAACAGGATATTCGGCTGGATTATGAAGAGAAAATGGATGTTGGTAGACAAATCGACACATGCCACGCACTCAGGCCAACAAAATGTTGTTCTAATTGATTCGGATTGACAGCATCACTAATACACAAAATAAAAACATCTGTCCACTTAAATCTCCAAACTTTTGCTTCCCTTTACATTACAACAGTAGGAAATCATTTCACGATGCAAGGTACAGAGGGTTAGTTATTTCTAGGTGTGAACGAGAGGTGGAGTTGACCGACTGGTGTGAAACTTGAATCATGCTTGTTTTTCAATCTGCAGTGCCGATCGTTTGACAGTTACCATGAATTTGAAGCGAAAATATCGACAAAAACTGTTCCAACACATGAAATGACCATTTTCTAGCAAACAACTGTCTCCCAAATGTACCTCACGTGGTTCTCTTCCTGTACACAATACTGTGTTCCTCAATTTTTTTTCTAATTCTTATCTGTACCAAAAGAGCAACAAACGAAAACAGTACAAATGGATACAAACTAAACTTGTCATGTCAACATCTTGTAACAGATGGCGGTGACTGTCAGCACCACCATTTTATCCTGGAAGTGGTGCATCATCTTTTGCCATGACTACTAAACTGAGTGATTCTATCAGTTTCAACATCAAGACCCCCTGCAAAATTGATTGAGGCGAAATACGCAAGCAACTTCGAATGCTGTCTTAACCCGATAACATCATAGAAAGATACTAAAGTACTTGTGTGCAAGTCGTGCGCGCTATTGTTGTCACGTACGTCGAATCAACAAAACCCAAAAGTCAAACTCGCTTCCATCGGTTTAGACTCTCCGATAGGTGCGTGTATCTATGCGAGCATACACACATACTGAACATTACCAACAAGAATCTGCACCACGTTGTTGGGCTCACTACTGGTTATGCGTCAAGTCGTGCCAAGTTAGAATAGTCACATTTACCAACAATCGAACACTTGAAGATAAGCAAACTCAAATTTCCGACTCCGATCGTCTCGGATTCTCTTTCAGACCAGGCTTTCAGGTTTGAATTTGGATACTAATGCAGCTGAAGGATAGGCCATCGTAAGATAAACAATGCGAATTCCAAGAGTTTCATGGATCTGTCGCTTTTGACTATGTCATGAACTCGTACGAAAGAATAACACAGTTCGAGCACATAAATACACAATACACACGACTGAAATCAATATGGAGCGATTCATCGCTCCGTAGACTGTCAGTGTCCAACATCACTGTCCAGCTTGTTTCATTTTCATTTTAGAACCCACCAGATGTGCCATCCAAGCAGAACGGCGATGAGTCGAATCGCTTAAATAGTCAAGTTACCCCACGAGCTGAACTTCGTTTCAAAATTATTGTCCGCGATGTAAGTTGAGATGTGTAGTTGTGGTGACTTGGTCAATCCAAAAATCGATCCACCAACTCATATCAAATTAACTGAACTGATTGATCCAAAGTCAAGAAAAACACGGATGTTCAAAACCACCCTAGATATTCAGCGTTAGCTGTCCGCGGGGTTTGAGTACACATACGGAGGTCGCTCGAGTCTCAGCTATCGGCCGCACTCTACCGATTGCGTTGGACGACTGCATAGGACCACTCAGAAGCGGGGAGTAGTAAAGCTCGAATTCCGATCAAGCTAACTGCACAGATCCCACCGTTGCTTGCGACCGCATCGAATGAATGAAAGATTAAAGCTATCGACGAAATAGTCTCAGAACCGAAATCAAACAGATAAGTAAATGGGTTCGGCGGTGTGAAAAGGGGAATGTTGTGCAGCGGTTCTATTAAAAAATGTCGTAAATACGGTGTGAGGCTTTGCCGCAGAACGATGATGCAAAAAATATCCGGAGAATGGAAAATGGTCAGATTAACGGGAATCCGAATGCGATTAGAATGCTAAGAATGAATAGTCCGGTGACGAACCAGCGACAACCGTGGTAATTGCCCATCAAAACGACCAGCACATACAATGAACGACTCGAATCTTCAGCTACCTTGATCATAAGAATATACCAAGACACTGGTGCAATGGCATGTCACCTCTTAATCAGTGACATCCTAATTTTGTACTGAATACGTGTACTGCTGGACAGAACATGTATCTGTGTGCCCGGTCGATGAGAAATGCATGAGACAAACAACGAACGGCCCCAACTATCCACTAGACTTCTATATACATGCCGACAGACCGCCACTGCGGCCGAGTCCATGCATGACCTGAATGTAGCAACAAAAAACTAGCTGAAAAATAAATGCCGCTAAACCGTGCAAATAGCACCATGTTACCGTCCCGGTGAGACGGCTGAATCTCAAGCTTAGGAACAAAAGAGAGCATTTGTAAAAAGGTATCCTATTTAACCACAGCACGGTTCAAGCGAAGAAGTAACAAGTCCAGAGTCGCTTGTTTACTTCCCATTTTGTAACAATAGTGTCATGTGAATCATGCGGTATGCTACATTTGCCACCAAATGCATAGCACAGTGTTTGATATCCGTTCCCTGGACTTGGCCCGCGTGACGCGTTTAGATAAGATCCCAGTCCTACCTTTGACTCCATTATAGCCGATTTCTAGAGAATAACGTTGCAGATCTGTTTCTTGTCTTCTTTGTGCTAGTCTTAAGGAAGGGCTAGTTGATGCTAATCTGAATTAGACTAAGTAAAGACCGACTGTGAACGCACAGGTTTGCTTAAGATCAGGCATGGGACAATTTCTGCAGGGGTTAACGAGGAGAATGAAGAGACTAAAAATGAGCGGGTGTTTCAGTGCCAAATTTTACTGTATATGAATGAGAGAGAGATAGACACTAGATGCTCGAACATGTGGGCCTCCACGCGGCAGCGGCATTGTGGCCTATCCCTATTTCGCTAGCTTTGGGCTGACGCAAGTGGACACAATTAGTCAAGTTCGTCCTTGATTTGTAGGATATAACGACATGAGAACGGTTATGTACATGTATTGCAAGTTTTTCACCGATGTTTCCTGCCAAGTGTGGCGGTGAAGAGATTGGCTGCGTTATTCATGTAATCTCAACTGTACACATTTTGAGTAGCTTCCTTTAATTCTATGGCGACGTAAATTAATGCTTCTTCAAACAAACTGATGCAACCATAGGCAAACAAAGAAGAATGTGGGTGAATAAGCACAGAAATAAGCACATGAATTGACTAGTTTGATCAGAGTATATGTATCTGTAACACGTGATCCAATGTGGTAGAGTTAACTATGGTCGATACGCTAGTGACTAAGTGCTGAGATCTGATTGGATGGTGCAAATGAGTCTGTTGCAAACTGACTCAAGCGGTTATGGTTCGCGCGTATGCAATAACGGGGCAAAGAAGTGTGAACTTAACAGTTTAATCACTGCTGAAGTTACAGCTGTCTACTTAACTGTTGTTTCGGAAATAAATGTGAAAACTTTATGGGAGTAGTGGCTAGGAACAAATACCACATTTGCAAGGCCTGACTGGGCATGCGCGGTGCAGACAAAAGTTAATCAAACAAGACCACAAATTAGTTCGCAATTATCCATTTGTCATCAAAACCACTGATTTCAAACACAAAAACTCAGGAAAAAAATTATTCAGTCAATTGACCTCAAGTTCAGTCAGTAGACTTTCCGTTTGTTCACCCGTAAAACTTACTTGCACCTACCCATTCATTCTTCTTAGTATAAGTTCATTTGTTGGTCAGTCTATGGGCATTTATATGTTAACAAACCTTCTATATGCTTCATTTTCAATTATAGTAGTATGACTACTAAGACCAGTGATTGATAGTGACATCAGTATGCATTTTTTGATTTAACCAAGGTCAAACTGACAGCAAGTAAAAAAACTCGCTTGCGAAGGAAGGTGAAGCACAGAATAAATCATACACACACACACACACACGCATCCACACACTTAAGTATATTATCAGCGAGATAACATAGGAGAAAAACTGCATGTAACTTTTGTGACTCATATTAACTGCGTACCTCCATCATCTGAGAGAGAAAACGTCTTCCGGGTAAAATTATGACTAGCCGTAATAGATTGCCTGAAGCTCCTGGTAAGAAAATTTGTTTAAGAGATTATTCATTAGGCTTCGGTGATCAGACTACGAAAACCAGGCCTAAAAAGATACCGAGACAACTAGGCAAGATTTAGATAAGCCAGAAAATGAAATACTCTGGTATCGAAAACCTACCACTTATGTTTATGAAACGCTTGAAATCGTCAGGGTCAGACTGACTGGATTCGTATGTCAGCTTCCTTGCCGATTGGGCTACCGATTGTTACGACAATCAGTTGTCTCATTCTATTATTATACTTCATGTGATGAACAAGTGACCGTCATCGTCAGCGCAACTACCTGCACTAATCCAAGGGGAAAAAACCGACTGCTGCTATTTTATGCCAACTATAAGCATTCGACCTCTAATGTGAGACAAGACTTATTTTGTCTGTCAGCGACTTGCGCCTAACTACTTGCCGTCAGCGAATCTTGACACTTCATCACTCTTGATTTGAATCAAGGTAATCTGATGTCCCCCATTGGAGGGAGAACCACCGGTGAGTGAGGACAACATGCCTTGCCAGTAATCCATTGCTTTTTCAACTTTTCTATGCTCTTCTGAATTCTGCAATTGACTAGTCACATAGAACCAAGAAAATGTCCAAAATAAGTTAACGAAACAGGATGAGTACAGAATCATCACCGAGGAGATTACTATTGGGTTGGCATCTACGAAGTCGTTTCAGAATCCTAGCTAATGTTCTCTTTATGCTTTCTACTTCGGTCATCTTGATTGTAAAGTTTGCACTCTGAAAAGTGTGCCGATTCACAAGAATGTTCTTGGTCGGCATTTCCAAAAGCCGAATGAATCACCAGTGGCTTTGCTAGCTGCTCTCCAATAGATTTTACAGGATTGACAACTTAGGAGACTCTTGATGGAGTTGTTCAAAGACGATGTTCGATTCATAGTCGTTCGACTGGAGTTTGCGCCGCAGTTCGGTCGTGATGCCTATGCACTGCTGATGATTTCTAACAAAGATGAAACAGTTGAACACTACTTCCATGGTTTCTTAATGATGATCTGAGCGTTCGTACCGCATGATGAAACATTTATTCTAGAATCTAATTCTGGGTTACTCATGTTGGGACATGAGTAGACACGTCACCGCTTTAACTGTTCATAAATCGATGTGTCCCAAGCGCATCCCATGAATCTCCCATGGATATGAATGCGTGACACGCACGACGTCCATGCTTATTTACGGATCCACCGAATAGTTATTACCTCGGACAAAATAGACATGCCAAGAGAAGAGCCGATCTACACGAAAACTTATTGATTTCCTGGCTAAAAATATCCCATGAAATTATCCAGACAATCATCCAAAATGATTTTTTGGTAGATCAACCATCTCTTTGGTTGGTTATCTATGAGAGGGCAATGAGCGATACACACACTAGGTAACAAAGCAAGCAGTGAGCTGGTAGTGGTTTGCTAAGTCGACATTACGGTTTAGTAACGCTCAACGTTGTCCATTCAAAAGCCGTCTAAACATGTCAACAGCTTTCACCGTGTTGGTGGATTTTTATTTAATCATGAAAAAATTTTAGTAGGTAGATCAGATCCCATATGCAATTAGTTACCGGCAATCCAAACAACAAATCAACAACCGGGATGAAAAACACACCGGTCATATGACACTGGTAGTGGGCACCAGTTATTACCACTTTGGTTCAATAAGAGGGTTTTTCAGCGTTTCGTATATGGCCCTAATAACTCCATTTAAAAAACCGTACTTTGTCGTAGGGTAATTGCACTTTGAAAGCTTACCACAGAACTACTATGAAAAGTTACGTTGAGTTATCGTTTATATAAATTCGTGGCGACTTATGATTCAAGTGATGAATATAGTCAATAGATCGCTCAGTGTTATTTAGACTAACACTGACATCTTTTGTTGGAACAAGTTGACGCCTCGAAAAGGATCCTGGTACGGAGATGAGTTATGATAGGACCTGACGTGGTGCCATGACAGGAAGAAAACTTAACGGGTCAGACGAGTTCATCATTCCTTCCAGGACCTGTATCCGAAGCTCATGTCCCGAAGAGTCATACTTCCATTCCACCTCATCACGAAGCCTCGCTTCATCCAACAGCAATCAAACTGAACCATAATCCGCAATACTACTATTCACCTTTTCCCACTCTTATCATAAGTGACACTGAGTGGTATTAAGATGTCAGGTCACCATATGCTTGGATAAAGTAACTTTCTTGGTCGGTTGTGGAAACTAACGAGCAGTCACGTCCGTGGATCGGTAAGACCACATATACAAACGAAGCCGCGGAATCAACGAACCATGCTGTCGGTTGTCCAAACCAAATTCCTCACGTACATGTTAAGTTCAAGTGCGGCCGAGTCGTTCCATAACTGATTAGAACGATCCCACCAACATCTCAAAAGAGCAGAACGAAGGAATCATTCATTCATTTATCATGAAGTTAACCTCTATGCAGTGGATTTACAAGTGAATACTATTGGTAGTGTAGTCCGAGGGAGAAGAAAAAAGTGAATGAAAATCGGGAAACATTCTAGTAGGGATAGCTTTGGAGCTAAAAATCTACTCTTCTTGCCTCTTGATTTTCATCCTTTTCAAACTCTCGAATTCCTCACCAAAGACAAGCAAGAATCCACCTGGCACTGTATCCACCAACTGGTGTCGAGGGGCACGGTGTGCAGACAAAAACCTATATTCGTTTAATTAGGTAACAGATGGAAACAAATGCCGAGATTGCAATTCTTACGTTTTACAGGATTTTCCTCAAGGATTCTACAGCGCCTGTCCCTGTGGAAGGGGAAGAAGTCGCGGGCATTCGAGATATCGAACAGAGCCAAACCACACGCATATACATACACAATGAATCCAGTGAAATAGAACGTTTTTTGACTTTCCTGTGGCTGAATGTGTAAATAAACAAGGTTGAACGAGCAGACAAAGGAAAATGGCCATTATGGATGAATGTTACACTGCTTCATCAACCACATTTTGGAAGAGCACTGCGAAGAAGATACCGGGTATCAGTGGTTGGTATCAAATTCCGCTATGCCTTTTTGTAAGTCTGCTGGTCATCTGTCTTCGGTATCCGGAGACCTAGTTAACCATCACTTCATACTAGTCACTGACTGACGAAATGGAGCAAATGTACGATGGGAATGAAGAGAGGTGTGCAACTACTCATCATTTCTCTTGCTCGTTTTTTTTTGAAAGGCTGTGATAGCTCTTTTTTCCTCTATTTCGTGAGAACGAAAGTCTGGTCCAGATGGTCAGTTACAAGTTGCTTGTGGTCAACATTCGCAATAGAGTGTGTTGTCCCATGCCGACGCAGCCATTCGCTCCCGTTTAATCACTATTTGATTACTGCGCAAAGAATGAATCTTTCGGTGATCGCACGTGTGTGTGTACGCGTGTGTGTGAGTTTGTGTTTGTGTCTGAACATTTCACTGATCATTGGGTCTGGTGGATATTATAATGAAGATCTGTTGACTTCGAACACGTCTTTCATTGAAGGCTGCGAGAAGTCAAGACAGACCGAACAAGGCTTCAGTACCATTCGACAACCCATATTCCCTCTGTACTTTCTTAGTCGATTAACTTAGTAATTGAATTGAAGAATTCATCTCACAATTTGCTCTGACCCCACCATCGTTTCTGATACTTGCAGACCAAGTAAAAATTGAATTCTGCAAACTTTAAGCACTTCATGCAAAGTGTATATGATGCTAATCGCACCGAGGAACGCTGGCTTCAAATTTCATGAGACAAACACCATGGTTGGTGGTCGTGGTTCCATGCTCCAGTAGATAACTCACTCCACTCCCATCGGGAAGTCAGGACCGATCAACAAGCAATCCCGGTTTGACTCACCAGAACTTCAGTTGAATTATTAGGAGCGTGAACGGATGCTAAATTCATTTGAGAATCACACGGTGATTCATCGGAAGTTTTTTGTCAGTCTGACAAGGCCAATCACGAGGAAGAGTGCTGGCCGGGAGAGTGCCGGGTATGCACATCTGACGAGCGGCAACAACCACGAAACTGATCGTATGCTTTCGGGGAAAATTTTGTTCATTTATCCCTATCCGAAGCATACTACTGAAAACAAAATTCCAGGTTGGATTTTGTCATTCGAATTTATCATGGCGTTGAAGTGTTCCTTTGTTATTATCGCGTTAATGTGCAACCAATGAGATGAATGATCTTAACGAAAATGATTCAGCTACCCATTGACGAAAACTAAACTTTCTGAAGCTGACCTGGAGGATCAGTGTATGTGCGGAAACATAGCCACCTTGATCACTCCAAACAGATTAACCAATCAACCAGAAAAATTGATGAGTTTATCTCACCGGCGGGAGGTTGAATACATATTTGGTAACGATTTATTGCATGCAGTAAGAACACACAAACCACATTCAGAAAGAGCTGGCGTAAAACCTGGTCATTAGGTCACTCCAAACTGGTGAACAGTGGTGATTCTCCTTGATTTCTCACGAGCGAGCGATAGTCCCTTTACAAAATGTCAGTGCAATCTCTGCGATATCTGGGGCTTCAACTGAAGACAGTTCCGGTGATCAGAATTGTGATTTGGAAATTGGCCCTGGTCAGTCTGTACAACTTTTCCTCTTATTTGGCAGTGCACCACCAACCAGAATATTCGGAGATTGACCATTAGCGGCTCGCCTCGTATTAACACCACAGGACAAAGTGACATCGAACGACATCAGTTAGTTTCTTACAATGCAGTCGGTTACTCCTAAGAAGAACCATTCAATTAGAGAAAGGTTTGTTATGATGGCTAGTTGTCCAACTCGCGGTTATTATGACTCACTGTATTTGGACTGCAAGTTGGCTGGTTGCAACCGGCGTTACTCAGTGTTGTTTTCACGGTTCCCAATTATTGGCTCTCTGTTATTCATTAATGACGAATTCTTTAACGGTATGTTCTACACTAATAGTAAGAATAGCAGACGATATGTATGAGTCTCGAAACAAATCTTATTTCTGTTTTAGTGTCCGCGGATTGGAAGATCTTAAAAAACAAACATGTACCAATCATTATAAACCAACCGAGATGGTATTTGTCACCTCCCACTTTCAAATCCCGCCCTAGTTGCAATTTCAGTTAACAGATGGAAACTGAACAACTCCCGAATAAGATAAAACTGGACATAATGATAAGTCACTTGCCGAAAAAGTGACCGCTGCATCCACTTTACCGCAGTTTATAGTGCGTAATTTAAGGCGGAAACCCCAAATCCACTTATTGTCGGTCTATGTGGAACCAATAGGTCATGATAGAGTGATTGTCTCTTTCTGGACTACTTACAAACCTTGTAGGCAAAATATGCATTGTATTTGTGCTCGTTCTGTTATCGTTCTTTGACCCGAGATGGTTTGAATGGAACCGAGCAAGCGAATTCTGTGGACGTCGAGAATCAACAACTTAGTGTTATGTTATTCCGGGAAATCCAATCCACATTGCTAACAGTCCCCTTTATTCAAGAATTAATAGTCACTGTTCTTATGCCATTTCCCGGCTTTAGTCAGAATCGAGATCCGGATAATCAAATACTGGTGCTGCTCCTACTCCCGTTGCCAATACGACATGCAGATTCGGATTTGTGTCCGGTGTTCCGACTACGTGGGAGGCCTACATTTGGGCTGATGCTCACAAGGTCCCCATATGGAAAGTCTTTGAAAAATAGATCCCGTTTGATTACACCCAATGGGCTGTCGAATATGGAGCCGGAAGTAGACTGGTACGGGATAGTGTATTGGGAGTGAGAGGACAACACTACCTTGCCGGCAAAGAAGCTTTGTAGTGAACCGAAACGAACAAGCTCGCTTTCTGGCCTATGCGGCTGTGCACTTACGTTCATGTAACTGTCTAACCTGATGCCCTCTCAGCCATGTGCCAACACACCACGTGAGATACGTCGCAATGCTGTCCCTCCATCACCACCACACCTAGCAATGCACCATCATTTCGACAACTAATATACTTTTTGCCAGGTGGATACATGTGGATTCGAGAATTGTCTGTGTATGTGCGCAGAAATGGAACAGCTGTTTTCAATACGAATCGCCATTCGTGTCCGCTTCTTTCGAATGAATCAGCCAACCTACCACCGCCACCTGTGAACTAATTTGGGTCGCTCAACCATTCTGTAGACGCGTCTTTGTCTATAACGGGCTGTTTTCCTAGTGAGAGGCATCGTTTATGCGCCGCTCCTCTCCCATTGATACTTTTCCCGAACACCATCGTGACTAGCATTATCGTACGCAACAATACCAGGGAAGTCCTCAGCCCCGTCGTGAAATTAAGGGGAAAAGACAAGGCACTTCATTCCTATTCATTCATCCACTGACAGAGAATTTAAACAGAAGCAAGGTGAAAGGAAGTTTCAATCAGAAGTTTATGAGTTTGTTGCTACCCCTGTCGTTGCTTTTTCTTCTTGGCGTTCCCACCACTATTGCGGTCATTCAAGTGGGTGGATTATGTTGACACGGATAAAACAGCGCTATAATTGAGGGAAGCACAAATGATTTCTCTGTGCGACTGTTAGTGAAATGAACAGATGTACACTAGTATTTTTGTTTGTGTAGGTCTGTTTGTGCATGGTGCTGGTGTCACGTATAAAAGATCGCCACACAGTTCTTTATTCTCGATTACGGATGTGTAGCATACAAGTAAATCGATCAATAAACCAAACAACAATTGGTAAATACTAGATGAGCAACGGAACTAAATGAAATTTCCCAGCTAGTAAGCTAAGTTTGGGTATATTGTGGCTAAAACCTCCTCGAGCAACCTGTCAGAGTAGGTCACTGATATGAATTTTAGCGCCGAATTTTGTTTAGTCACGATACAATGGATCACCAGATTTCGAAACAAACTGTTGGGAGTTGGGTATTTTTCCTACTGGCGGAAAGCGAACATCGGATAAAAATAGTCAGTTCTCATAAGGTAAGCAAAAGTGTATGCTACACTGAGAATCAACAAAGCTACAGACATAAAAAATCTGTGGAGCAATGCATTTAAGTACCAATTCAATTCGTTCTACGACGGTGCATGTAGCTCAGCTAAATTATACGGGAAATCGATCGGATGGAACAGAAAATTGTGCAGATCCTACGCCGCTCTCTACCCCAACTACTAGTGGAGTCGCCGAAACGGACCTGTAATCCGACGTCTAAGTGACCACTCACCAGGTGACGGCTCGTATCTTCGAAGCTGGTTAGGTATAACATTCAAAAGTTAAAACAAAAGTCGGTTATTTCCGAGAGAAATGAATAAATGGACGAGGAATTCACCGTACTTTCAGTGGCATTCTACTTCTTACAGAACAAATTACAAAAACGATCTATTTGGAAGTTTGTAAAATTCTTTCAGGAATAGGTAAAAAAACTGGTTTTCATGTTTCAACCTTTTGACACTGGACCAAACTGATTACCGCTTGTTTGTTGGGCGGTATCTAAGTTGAATGAACGAACACACATTATTCAAACTGACTAGGTGGTGAAAAATGCCAATTATGTCAAACGCTAATACGAGTTTTATATTATCAATATAACAATACGTCTGCGGTCATTAAAAAGCTGCCGAGATGGGAAAGTGACTGACGGTAAGAAGAGTGGAACCTGCAACCGTCATGTTGAAGCGTTATACTGTTGACCTTTAAGATACGGGAAATGCTGCTGATCGACCGATTTACAAAAGCGAATTGATCCACAATTCAGATCCGCCTTTTATTAGTATCCCCATTGGTTTTTACAACTCTTACCTTCGAATTGATCACAGCTATTCGAAGCGTAAGTTATGAAAACCAATATGGTAATTAGTCTGTCGTGAATGACACTGTCAGACCTGAGACAAAATGAACCCGATTGCTCGAGAGGATATGACAGATGAATCCCTCTCTGTAACTATGGTGACCACAATACAATCTCAATCGCATGTATTTTAGCACACACACACACACACCATGTGCTTTGTCCTCGACTCTAGAAATTCACATGCATACCCAACCTTCCACACATTTGCGCGTTTATGTACTTCTCATTGTTTGCGAATAAGCCTACGCCTGCTGATAGAAATGTGCTACTAATCACCCTGTTTCTTCTCTCGACTTCCTTGTATACGACAAAAAGTGGGCCATTATGCAAGTTGCACATTCTTTTAAGCAATGACCTGTTGCCTTGTATCGACGCTCAAGGACCAACCTCGCCATTTAACGATTGCAGTTTGCTCACCCAAGGCTAAAGTGCAGCGGCCTAACCATCCTGGAACATATATCATTCAATGTCACGTCATAAATGAGTCTACCGAACAAGTTTAAGGGTTTGGTAATTTGGCGTAAATCAATGTGAACTATATAGGGGCGCCGAAATGATGAACTCATAGCAATTTGGGACGTGATCGCTATATCGATACGAGCAGCTACAGAATGACAGCCATTAAACCCTAAACCATAGGGCGATCTATAGTTGAATGAATCATTCGGCTGTCAGTTAAACGGACTCATGTACTTAGTTCTAAATTCTTCCCCGTAAATGGTAGGTATATGCCACTATGGCTCTGTAGAGGCAACTAATTTTTATCTCCTGAAAAGTTATGATTGTTCTCGTAGGATCTCGGGTCTTAGGGTTGCTTAGTTTCCTCCATAAGGCAATGAATAGTAACTCGATCGGAAACTCGGAACTGAATCTTTGACTAGGTAAAATGGTCCAAGTCTGCCCACCCACCCCCAGACTATTCCAGTTTAATTTGTTCGATTCTGCCGGTGCGGAGATAAATCAGCTAATCTACTTATTTTAAACATTACCTTTTCCCAGATTGCCTTTCTTTTCCAATCAGACACTTAACGAGGACGTGGTGAGAAAAGCAAGATAAAAGCAACAGCGCGATCAGTATTGTTCATTTTGGGCATAAATGTCCTTAGATGGAATTTGTGTCGCCAGCGGTCACTCTCACACGCTGCTCCTACGAACTAAACATGAAAACCTTCCGGAAATAAGGCACATTGTCAATGAATTAATAAAATAATATATTAACTAAAGTCTAAAAAAGACAAACAAAAGCAGTCGTTTTCCAAGTCTGCATTGTCCATAGTCGTTGCTTTTAGTCTTCCTGTTGTGAACGAACCACTAACAAATGTCACTGGCAACATTTTATTCATTTATTTTTGATAAATAGGAGGAAACAGAGACCGAAGGTCAATGTGACATGAAAACAAACTGTATTGTCACTTCAGTGACCACGTTCATGTTTGGTACTACAGAATACACATGACAAGAAAACAGCCGTTGCATGTCTTGTAGAATGCGCGCATAAGTGAACGAGTTTGTGAATGTGCTGAAACGGAGATCTACATGTTTTCTAGACTGTAAACCTCTCCAGCAGGGAAATTCGGATATCGCACGGTTTCCTTGCAGCTAGGGTAAAAACAAAGCTAAGGAGACGAACCGACAGGAATGGGGTCACGTGGAGGTTTACATCTGCAGATTTTTGATTATCCGTATACTTGAGTGATTTATAAGCATTCCAGCTGATCGGCAGTGGTCAGAAGGTCAAAATTACGACTTTTCAAATTGAGTTTTCTCGGTCCTAGTCTTTCTAACGCCGACCACTTCTTCGCCCCTTAATGACCACGGGTCGTTTTTTTTTGAAAATTGTGCTTATTGTTGCATCACGAATGAAAAGGAATTAGATGGAAGCGAGGGAAAAAAGAAGCTGTTGACGATCCGGTTCTTGCAAACCTAGTGAATTCGTGTGTGAAGACGAGAACGATGCTTACAATAACGACTCAGATCAACTGCATCCTCATCAGCTCCAAGGAAAGTAATCCTCTGTACTCAATGATCGTACGCTTACTGATGAGGTTAATGTATCAGCTATCGATCTGGGACGTATGAAGTGCCAGGTGCGCCCAATAGTAGATAAGTAGTAGAAGATAAAGCAGAACAGAGAAAGCACTTCCGGTCTCTTGGACTCGAGAGGGTTGAGAATTGTGAGAAATCATTGAAACGGGAATAGCCAAACAGGGTGGGTACACATGTGCCCATCTTCTTTATCACTCAATGATCTTGATCATACCTTCTGTCCTGCACAGAAATGACCGTCTCAGACACACTGCGCTACATATGGGAGCAAATAAATACATGCGCAGACATCCGCACACAAATATATACACACATACGTGCAGTCTCACCCTGGGACAAGGAATCCCTGTGTCTTTGCTACGAGGTTTTGTATGTCATGCCTGAGGGTAAGTATTGATAGAAGTGTGTTGTCAAATGAACTTACATAATGTGAAAGTCTTGCCAATCAAGTAGATCCTATTAATCATTCACAAACGCGATGTTTTTTCTTTACTCTTGTTCCATTTTAGACTAGAATCTATGAAGGTGGGTGGTAATCGGTCATATATTATTACCAATAAGTCAATGGTTGGTCAAAAAAGTTTCGATGAAAATTATCACCGAAAGAAAATCACCACAAACGGATCGATTTACAATTACTTGTAACCCAAAAAATATTCCCGATACCGACAACTAGATCAACATTATCATCATCGTTCAATGTTAAACAACAGGCTGGTCTCCATTGCCTGCTGCCTTTCTGTCACACTCACACGATGCAACAGGCAGTATGAATGCAAGTTCACAATGAGATTGCGCCGTGGCATGTTGTGATGACTTGTGTGCCTCCGTGAGCCAAAGAACTATACAGGTTGGGTTAGCCCAAGCCAAAGAATCAATCATGCCTCAAAGGTAAACAAAAGGAAATCTGGCGAAATAGTCCCCTCGTCCTTCAAGTTGGGAATGGATTTGAGCTGGCGACTCGATGGAAAAAATGAGTGGAAGAATAATTGAACCAGTCTGGTGGATTTCCATTTATTCACTCTCTGCTGCCCTGCGGGAAAGTTGTATTTGAACAAAAGGCCTTGGTTGAAAACCCTTATCGTTCTCCTGTTTAGACGCTGGGCTCCCCGGGAGCATGCGTCCACCATCTCCCATGAGTCACACGATAACCAGATAGGTAGGTAGATAGACAGACAGGCGGACAGACAGACATTTTTTTCAACAATTTTCCTTAGTGCCATGTTTAGTCTTTCGGCCACAGTGGCTTTATCATCAACCTTGACAATCGTGTTAGAAAAGTAAACAAAGGTACATATGTGAACAGACAGTGGTTAAATGAAGCAAGTTATTCTCTGAAATCTACCGTTGAATACGTTCCATCCAATAAGGCACCCAAGCTTTAAAATTCCCCGGGCAGAGCAGAAATAGAAAATACGTACGGATACCTTCCACTATTTGGTTTTCTGCGTGCTCTACTAGACGAGTTACGATCCCAATTCAGCAGATTCTGAGCATCTCAAAGAAAGGCCTTGTTCCTTATTTACTGAAATTAGGGGAGCATATAGCATCCATCGCGGAGAACATTCCTGATTTGACTATGTACTTCTACCCGAACCACGACACCGAGGTCAATGGATCTTCATCTCTGGGTTTATTCATCCCTTTTCAATTTTGCAAACTCGTAATATGGTAATAATGACTTTGTAGTACGACTGACTAATGCAAACTGTTCTCACGAATCAACCGGCGCTGAACAGGTTGGTTATGAAACACGGTTTTGTTTACCACTCAATGAAAGCGTAGTTTTCAAATCGTTTACTCTATGCCAGTGGAATCTACACATTTAGATACACCTCTAAACAGAAAAGAGCACTTGGAAATACGCAATTATGAAAAGACAGCGTTGTCGGCGGGATTAATAAGGAGCTGAGGTTTCGCTCACTACGGGCAAAATTTTACGGGCGTTTTCAGCCAAAATTATTGACTAATTTGGAAATCCCTGAAACATTTCGTTCAAATCAATGGCCATTTTCTAGAAACTGTTCAGCCACGGTATTAACCGGTGGCTAATCGTAACGTCTCCAAGGAAGTACCACAAATAAATTGTGCGCAGTGCAAAACAGAATTGGGAGGAAATACGATTTTGATGTCTCACGTGGAAGAGATTGGATCACCAGCTGTTGTCCGGGGGTAGAAACAGAAAGTAGGTGGGACTGATGAATCATTAAGATCCCTGTGATGATTGTCCGGCGTCTACGAAAATCTGCTCCTCGGATCTTGTTCTATCACAATCCATCACCGTTCGGGCAAAAACGGAGAAAAAGCGAGTATGCCGAGATGGAATCACATCATGGCAGTGAAGCGAAATACCTCGCATCTGCTGTGTTTACAAGACATGCTCGTACGTGCACTGTTCACGCGGGTTTTTCCTTCAACGGAGGACAGTTGTAGTAGTAGTGCAATACATCCACACCACACCACACCGCGCCACACTGTGCCACGCCCCGCATCACCCCACTTTATTGCATCCCGCGTGTCCAGACGGCCGCAATTCCCCATCGGTTCCCGAACTGGTCTGTCAAACTTTTGCAATTGAATGCGCCGTACAGTAATAAAATTCAGATATTACGCTTGAACATCTCTCCCACTGTCTTCTATTTCTTCTGGTGTTTAAATAGTATATGCGTTCGAACAAGACAACTTCAGAACCATTCCGACTTGTCAGGTCCGTTCCCCGTTCCACTCCATTGAAGCAGGCGCCGTCAAAGAGACACGTAGGATTCCGTCGATCAACGAACTGCGATGGTGACGACTTTGAACAGCACGTGGACACACACACGCACGCACGTAAAAGAAAACAGGGTCGGTGACGGATGGCAAGAGGGCGCCAGTAGTGGTGGCTGCCATAGGCCAACCGATAGCCGAAGATCCACATATACAAAAATTATTCATAACAAAGACTCACGAATAAATAAAATAATGGTTTTATGACACTGGTGAGACGAAACATTATTGTACGATTGTTAGTCTGCTGATACAGATTGTGAACTAAGTCTGCTTTTTGGAGAAAAATGACGTTTGAAATATGGCTCAGATAAAACGACGCGGTAGACAAAAAACTTATCAAACATAGTCTCTTTGTCATACAGTAACCTGGTGAATGACGGCAGCTAGTCGTTTGTTGTAGCGGTGACAAACTTTCACCAGTGAGTTTGGATGATTTTGACAAGGGTCCAGGAGGGGAGTCCACGGAATCCTGGACTTTCCCGAAGAACCAAGCTTTTCGTGGCCCGAGGCACTGAACCTAGTGCAATAAAACCAGGCAACAAATTTTCCTGCACCCCGTAGGTTTTCGTAATTTCGGTATTTCCAAGTGCTTCAAGGATCTAATTGTTTGCCAGATTGTGGGTGAACTCGTCAGTAATGTCGAATTTCATTGGAATAACCTGTTTTTGAGGCGAAGTATTTTAAAACATTCAGCTGGGTCAAAAATTTGGGATTCCCTAACGCAGGGCCTAGCTGATTCATCCTGAAATAATGTGCCACAGCCATTGGTTGCAAGGCTCAAAGCACAATTTCAGAACATTTTTCCTGAACGTCTGAGTGACATCTTGATCGATGTTTCTCTGTCCTTGTTTTGATACGAACAAAACCTTGGTTGCTGCTGAAGTTGCCCCGTTTTTCCTTATAACTGGTGAACCAGAATTCTCTCTGAAGATAGTCGGCGGGGTTGAGATCGTTGCATGCCAGCCATGACATGAACTTGTCCCCAGGGCACGGTGGCCAACTTCCGGTTATATGGAGGTTGCAAATGACGGCTCTATAATCCTGGTTTATGGTGTTCGAGTGGAGTTTTTGGGCCACTTTTGAAAGAATATAATGTTTTGCTGCTTGTGTATATGCGATGCAGATTGGTTCTCACAAGGAGACCCAGGAAAATCTGACCGAATGGGTATTGGGTTCCTATGATTGATTTGGAATCTGAAGCACATTTCGTTTCTCTTCAGCTCATATCCTCAGGGCAACCCTAAATACTTTCCAAGTTGAATTTTTGTTCACCGCTAGGGTGGACATAGGTCCTGTGACCTGTGTTCCACTCAAGGATGGCCCATTTTTGATATCCACTTGGGCACGAGTTATCGCTTGGCTGACAGATTTTCAAATCCATTGAGCTATCCTTACTTTTTGTATTCGACTTACTCACAGCACGGGATATGAGGGTTCTTTGTAAGGTTCCAGTTGACATGTTTATATCAGTCACACTACCCCCCCCCTAGTTCAGAGCAGACAGTATTTAGAAGTTCATGGAAATCTCCCGTTTAGTAGTAATCAATCCACTGGCTACATGTGGTTGTATACGCACGACAGCATAATAAGAGCAGTATCATTTTTGATTCCCTATTGTATCAAAGAAGCAGTTTTGCTCGAAAAATACCCAGTGAGATGCTTTATTGATGTTCACAAAAACCAAGGGTTTCACTAAGTGATTATTAGGTAATTTAATCAAGAATTAGAATTTCATATTTCGTTATATTTGTTTTCAAAAACATGAATGGAATTTGGCATTCCAATTTAGAATAGGTTTCCTTAATATCAGTTGAAATAGGATCCTAGGGGCAAATGTGAGCAAATGAACAGTAAAAATCACCGAGGAATCGGCGAACTTCATCGTGGAATGCGCCAATACAATTCAGTCTCTGAAAAAAAACGATATTTTTCCAATTTTAGTTTTCTTCTACCGAACAAAATAAAACCAAAAGTGAATGCGTGAAAGAAACTGTGTCCGGTTGATTCTTTTCTGTTATATTCTGTACTCGATAAACTGGACCTGGACGTAAGTTCCATCTGGGTTTGGTTAGTGCGTTTGTTGGAAGCCCGAATAACCGTCCACCCGTCGAACGAGATTTGGTTTGCAACGCTTATTCATCCGTAGATTCATTCGTGAACGGAGCCGTTGGCAAACCAAGAGTACAAATTTGCTCACATACACACACACACACACACCACTTAACAGTGTTCGAGACTTAGAACAAAAACTGCGGCAGGCAATTTGTTTTCCGGGCACTTTTAATTCGTCATCAAGCGTGTATGCTCAAATTCGAGTCTTTCATACGAATGAATCATCAGTACTAATACAACCCATGTGTTCGCTACTGAGACGATAGAGTCGAGAACACCTGTAGAATCCCCCACCTATGACCAAGTCCAGTCATGGTTATAGGTTTTTTTCATGTATTCCGTGATAAGTTTGGAGGCCGGCGTCGAAACCAAATGGATTACGAGAAAAGCTGGTTCAAATTCGTGTATTTCGCGTCGGTAACTGGCTCTCGTCTGAGACGCGTAAAAATGAATAGCTTGTTTGCTGTGCAAACAAATTTTGTGTGTGTGTGTGTGTGCGTGCGTGTGTTTAATCAAATAATCGTTCCACTTTGTTTGCACTGCGCTGTGTACCCATGTTGCGTATGTGTACGTGTTCAGTGCGGAAAACACCTCAAGGTGGTCTAGAACTGAACATGAACAAGTAAATACAAAATTTTGCTGTAGGATTTCGTTCGGTTCTGTGACAAGCCAAAGTAGTATGGAAAATATGATTCAGTTTACACTGAATGGAGGCTCTGAGATTTGTCAACTCTCATCCGTCAAGGCAGGCGGACGGGAGTGGGATGTTTTCGATAGTCAAACAATCGTTCAAACTGTTTCGCCACCAGCAGAGAGGTACGCTATTGTAGCGTAAAATGGTCCGTAAAAACAAAATTTTTCAGTCAGCTAAATGATATAATGCTTATGTCCAAACGATAATAGTCTTAGTTTAGAATGCTTAGTTGGCCGGCGATGGCCAAGCGGATAAGGTCCTGGCGTTTGAACGTGAAGACCGAGGGTTCGAATCCTCCCACCGCCGGTTAACTTCCCCACTTGGCAGCCCTCTGGTGGCCGCGGCCCCCTTCCTGAGAAATGATGTACACTGTTATTTCATTAATAACGGAAGTAAAAGATAAAAGATGAAAGATGATAAAATCACCGGGAATGACAAGCAAACTTGGCATGGTGATCAACCGCAGTAAAATGCAATAAGTTTTAAACATACGGCCTGGTCCATAATTCCGCGGCCACTTCCTACTGACCTAACGTCACATTTTATTGCTGGCCATGTCTGACCTATCGTGACCTTGCGTGAATGTTTACTAATCGAAGGTTCTGGGTCATGGTTGGTAGTCCCTCCCCCCATAAATGCATTGAATCCTATAGGCGATTTTGTATATCATTTCTACCACAATTGTGCTTCAAATGTGCAAAAAATGAGACGAGTCTATACCCAAAATGATTTCCTTTATTTAATTTATTACCATTTGAGAGATGCACTTCATGCGTGTCACGAACCAAAAGAAGCATGGGATGCCTTTACGTATGTAAGATTACTAATCGGGAGGATTCATTCTTTTCGGTCAGGGACGTGAGTCGTCTTACAAGGCGCTTAAACCTTTTTACCTCTAAAACTCTCATAGTGTGGGAAATTTTCTAATAGGTTAACTAAAACTGCACTCCTCTGGACCAACCAGAGACTGTCTAAAGACGTACATTGTACAACTAATATGTATTTCTACTTCCACTCAGTATCGTCATTTTCACCAGCTCTTATATCCTTCCTCTCAACTCGCCCCCAAAAGAAGCTGCAAAAACCGAGAGTAACAGTAAATTCCGTTGTGTATCTTCGAGTTGTGCATGGCAATTTTACTGTGTAGGTGTGGAACATGCCGTTTTTCGGAACGATATTTTTACGTAGCTCCGTTTATGAGAAAAATGAATTAGGAAAACAAGACCTCGATGGGAGAGGCAGCAAGTGAGTTAATGCAACCATACACTCGTGGTTCGGGGTTCGGGTGAAAGTTGGCAGCACAAGATGTTTGGAAACGGGAGACTAACAGAAGAACCAGGAGCACAGAATAGAAGAGGAGTAGTTGGGGTGAGGTAAGAAGATTGTGGTGGATGAATGAATGCAAGAGCGAATCGTTGGACTCATGATCCGATTCACTATGGTTGACTGAATACCGGACACACGCGGACACGCAAATATGCACACACTCACTAAGCTGCGATGAGCAAGGCGCCACGAGCGAACAACCCAAACAGACTATACCACCTTAACGGTTGAATGAGCATAAATGAAAATCGTGCGTAAAATGAACAGGGTGTGCTGCATTGAAATCTCCGTACAGAGTCGTGTGATGTGGCATGAGGCTGCTTAATGCAATGCGCCGGGGTTAGCCCAAATAGGATCCTCAAAATAGTACTCCCTCTATGGGGCCAACACTTGAATTTGACGAGGGCAAGTTCCCGTAATCATGTTACCAAAGTAGCTCACGGCGACAACGTTCATTACGAGCACGGGCTAGAGTGAAGCAGTTTTGTTCATATTCTGCCATTCAGTTAAACATGAATAAAAACGGGAACAAATAAGAGGAATGACGAACGATTGAATATGTCCCACTGGTGGCACGCTTGGTGAGCGGATAAAGCTCATGACTGATTGACTGATTGATTGATCCATCGATTGGAAATTTACAGCCATATTTTGGACTCCTCAGATGGGAAGTTTCACGGAAGCCTAACGGGTATTAGAGATCTTATTGCTGTGTCGCTAACCCTATTTGGGTAACTGCGTAACAGCTCCAAGGAGGCTAGAGTTCAATATTTCCACAAAATTCCAGTAGCTAAACGGTTCTATTTGCCTGCATACTTAGCACTCAAATGTTGATGGAAATACAACGGGAACATGAAATAGAGTTCGTAATGAAATTGGTTCAAATAAACTAACCCTGATGACATCGCAGCTTTTTCTAGTCAACGTGATAAACAACAAGTAGCGATGGGCGTGCCATTCTCCGTTGATACGTTTAGTGTGAATAAATGTTAGATATACTTTCGGTTATCAAAACTGAGGAACCGATCAAAGAAAAAAGCAAAAAATCAGAAGTGATCTACAAAAATATCTATGGTTTGCCATTGACTAACATTCCGAACGGATACGTACAATATGGTTTTCTTTTCAACTTGAATAATTGGATGTGAGACTTATATAAATTGGGAACAGGTACTGACAAGAGAGGGACGTATTCATATATTGTGATGGTCATTGACTTCTAATCAGTGCTGTGAAGTGCAGGCAAAAATTTCGAATACACAGTAAAGGGATAACAAAACCGAATTAGGTATAGGTGAGTGCTTCCTTAACACTGTTTGACATTTTCTTATTGGTTGCTCAAAAAAACAGATTACAATTTCTGAGGATCGGAATCTTTACAGTACTCAAGTGGGATGCATCACGTTTAAGATTAACGGCAGCAGTTCCAAATAGCCTCGACGTAGTTCTGAATAACACGAATATAATTTCGAAATACAATCACAAATGGAATAATCAGTCTAGAACTCAAATCCCACTGCATGCAATCAGAATAAGTAGCCCCACAAATCCAAGTAGCTCAGATGAGGAGGAAGTCAATCCCAAGCATTTGCAAATCCACCTGAACACTGGCAAGCGATGAACAGTAGTAAACAATGCCAAAATAAAGTTTTCTACGAAGGTAAACGCAAAAAGATGATGAGAAAGGAAAATTCTACAAGTCGCATTCAGCTCATTCGTACTACAACAATGTCTCTAGATAGAAAACTAATTCTAAGGCCTACGGCTGCACTACACAGGATCATTTATTCGTTTCCATGACTACGCCATCTGATCGAATTTAGGAATTCCTTTGTTTTTTCTCCTTATTCCTTTTTACTGGCATAACTTTCATAAACAAAAGCAAGAAAAAACTTAGGGAAAATGAAAAAGGAAATGGAGCGTTGGAAGAATAGAATAGACCTTTAATTCTTATGCATAATTTCCGAGTGGACTGAGTTGCAACAAATAAAAACCGGAACTGTAGCTCGTTTACATACTTCGGTAGCGGCGCCATATTTCAAGGTCATCTGCGACGCTCCGCTAACTGGACATTCTAACAGCACAACAACACTGTATCCAAATCCCCTTCCCCTCCCACACGGTTACCTGCTTAAAAATCCAACATAATCAGATGTGCGTTTGCGAGTAAAACCAAAAGCGAGGACAGACAACAATCAACTAATGTACCTGTGCCCTCAAGGAACAGCTGCGGCAACATCAACAACAATAACACCAACAAAATACGAAAGTGGATGGAGAGGGAAACTGAGAGCGATGTTGTTTTCTAATTGGAACTCGACGATAACCGGTGATCATTTGAACCAGCGAACCACAACCATGCAGATCTTTGGCACCATTCTAAATTCTATTTCCCTTGTTGTTTTTGTTCCGGAAAGCTGTTAGTTCGTTAATTTACGATCACAAATTTTGTAAGCAGCCTCTCACATAATTGATTAGTTTACAGAAGTACGAAAAATATATAGTTGTCGAAAAAATTACTCATTTCTCCCACATCGGTATGAAGGTGATACATATCAAACTCAGGCTGTTGCTGTCTGAAACTGGTTGTCCGTTAGAGGAAGTCAGACGATCAGCTGGTGCTGCAGGCGTAGGGTAATAGAGGAGGCGCATTTTTGGTCAATAGTGAATCCGACCCCTTCCGTAACTGGCCACATCTCTTGTAAAGTTTCTGGACAGAATTTGTCCTGAACAGGATATACCACAGTACAATGAAAGAAGCTGTTGTACGGACGAAGCAAGACGGGAACCTAAAGTTGATCCCGTCTTTCAAGGTAAAGCCACAGCTAAATACACGACGAAATCCAGAACGGGAAGCAACAAAGACGTTACAAACACTCTTGAGGTATGATTTAGTGAAGCCAAAGTCAAAAGAACTTGTACCATCTGTAACTCAGTCAAATCAGTTAATTAGCTCAGTCGCACCAGCGGGGAAAGAAACAATAAGTTAACGCACGAGGAAGAATGGTTCGTGGAACTTTCGCAAGCATGACGCATCGCGGTCACTTTCCTCGCATGATACAGTCGCCAAAATGAACTGTCTTAGCGATCGAGACCAATGCTGTTGTCATTAGGAATGATGTGAGTCGGTCTGTGCGATTGTTGGTTTGAGCCTTCCTGCCCCATGACTTTTCTAACACCACATACTTGATCTCAAAAATGAGGTGAATATCGTAAGTAGCGGTCGTGGATAGACATCAATAGCTTTTTTCTACCAATCTCGTTCTACTATAACAACAGACTTGTTGACAGAATTTTCAGGTGAGAAACCCTATGTGACCCCGATTAGCTCGTGCAACTGAGGGAATTTGAGCTTCTTTTACGGGAACTCAAATGGGTGGCTTTCGGTTGAGTGGTGTATTTTACTCTATGATCTGATGTCCCGATGACCGAGTGGTCGAGAAATACCCTACTCTCAGATCCGAAAATGACTAATTTATTTAAGGTTCAGATTGTGGTAGTTACAGTAAGTGAGAAAAGCTTGCCCCCTCGTCCTCTGTGATTTTGACTAGTGGGAAATTTTGCCTCTTTTGTCGTGTAATCACGCAAACGAAACAACACAATGTGAATGGAAATGATGAGACAGATCATAGGTAAAATAACGTAACAAATACATTATTGAGAATTGCTGCCCGCGGCACTTTTCATCACGAGTTACACATAAAATTTAAGTGTGAATGAGTTCGTTTAATTTCGACCGTTGAAGACCCGATGACAGGTCGTAAATGGACTACGAATGTTCCAGGGCTTGGGTTTGTTTAAATCGTCTCTTCAAATGTGCTAAATGACTTTTATCGAGAGAACAATCTAGGTTCACGCTGTACCGACGTGGTTGGATTTTTTTTGCATCACATCCAATAAACTTTGTCAAAGTGGATTGTAAATCCACCAGTTTGGATCCCAATATTCGGTGGCTTTCGATAGAGCCGGTCACTGGTGGTACGTTAAGGGTTATTTGTTTCTTCTTGCTCTTTTTTACATTCAATATGGAGCATACCGTAACATATATATATATATATATGTATATACATGCATATATATATATGTATATATATATATATATCCTAGAAATATTGCTGTTGCCCCTGCTGTCAATGAAAAGATTGAAACCTGGGAGCCCTGAGTATGATCTAGATAATATTGTCTCAGTGACTACTCTCACTACAAATCAACATGGCAGCAGGCATACAACACACATAATAATCCAAGATGTGAACTTGGGAATTGATCATTCTACATGTCAGAATTCTTCTTCATTACAATTGCAAGGTTGACCCCCGGGGACGAAAACTTCTGACCCCCACTATCGATCAATGGTCGTAGGCGAGATTCTAGTTGATCTGCATGTGTTCCTGCGCGCAGTAATGAGACTTGCTGACAAGTCCTCAACCGTGAACATTTGGCAGAAACCGATGGGACAAATAGTCCCTCACGGAAATTCATTTACAGAGGGTGTCAACGTAAAAATCTAGATAAGACAAAGAAACAACATATTCTCATATGAACAGAAGAATTCTTGAGGTAACGAAATCAATGAACAAGAACCATTCCAGGGTTTGTTAACTGAGTTCCCGTCATACTTTTTGTAGTGTTTTATTGATGCTTATGAATAAACGAAAAACCATACCTATTCCTAACCATCGACTGTCGGTTTACGAGAGATTGGAGAACTGAAAGATCTGAAATCTGCGGTGCGAAAATGAGCACCGTAAACAGGCTCGTCGGTGTTTGTACTTTGTCAGCGGATGTCCAGCGTCCGGGTACGCATCACCATCGTCCTGCATCGGTCAGCTATGAACGATGTGCAAAGGAACTGGTGGTCATAAACCTGTCAAAACTAACCGGGAAGGAGACTGAAGCACAAACGAACACTAATGGTGGCGATCACATCGGGATGAGAGAATGTGGTCGATCTCAGCTTACCCACCCCTCTCCTCTTGGGTGTACTAACTGAGCCAGGGTAAATGAAACCAAACTCAAACAATAATTGTTTTCCGACAAGCATCTAAAAGTACCGGAACACCAAAGATATGCTTTTTCAGCATACAAGCTGAAATCAAAAGGTGAAACTGAAACAGACCAGAGAATCGGAAACACTTTTCATTCCTCCCAATCAAACATCATGTGGGAATACTGCTTCAAACATCCGGGTCGCATTAGCCATTGTGCAAGAAACCTCGCACAAACCTCTCGAGCACTTAATACTGACTTGGAAATTTTGAGAAATAAAGCAATTTCGGCACTAGCGAATTTGGTTTCTTTTTCAACTGAGTCTTTCCCCAGTCAAAATCTAATGAGGATGACGGTGTTGGATTAGATTGTGTACCAGGGAGAGCAGATCTAGACGATATTGGACCTACTGACTTTAGTCCACCGTGAGTTCGAGCCCCAGCCGAGATAAGGTAGAAATTTGCTACTGATGATCCCTAACAAGCCCTGTGAACCAGCAGCACAACGTTTTCGTGATTCGCAATGATTACCCTAATTACTATTTCATAAACGAAGCTACATAGGATACTTATTAAGAAAAAACCCACTAATAAGGAACAAGATGACATATGGAATAAATTCACAGAGGGATAAAGTCGATGAACAAGTGAACTAAAATTGGTCAGAAATTAGAGGTAAGAGGCAGACCGTGTATGTGTAATATTTTAGTCACACTTAAAGTAACTCATCAAAATTCTAAATAGGTCAAACATGGTTGAACGGAAAGCTTGATAGACTGCATTTGTTCTACACACGTTACGATTGGTGAAAAACTCACAATGTATTGTCGTCGGTTCGCTGTCGGCCGGAGTGACGAAGAAGGGACTCACACGGCCCAGTTAACTGAAACAAGTGTTAATTGAAAAATCCCCTTCTTTAGTTAGGTTCACGCTTTCTTCTCCGTTCTTGGAATAAACAAGTTAATTCAGAGGTTAACAATAGCAGTGGGTATTTTTGTCCCATTGACCTTGATATTAAAGCAGCAAATTCATATTCAGGATGAATTAAATCCGTATGAAGTTGGGACGACTAACTCTGTGGTGAAAATCAAGGGGAAAATACTGTGGCGTTGTTTCGTGCAACTTGTTACACGTCATCAGCCGTACACATCTACCGAGGCCAAACGAGGACTCGAGTCAGGCGTGAATGTCCAAATGGAACTCAGCCACCATATTAACATGGCTATATGAACCGATTTCTACTTGATTAATTCAATGAAAGCGACTGCATTCACTAATTTGAACTGGAACATTGGAACTGCCCAGGTTCAGTAAAGGAATCGGTTAAGCCACAAACATGGTTATCCACTCCCACCCACATGCTTGTGATTTCGATGGTGACTCAGCATCAGACTGTAAACGTCAATCCGACGAATTGGCAACAAGTTTCCCAGTTTAATGGTTGTTTAATATGGCCGGCACAGTAACACATTTTGACGCCCTATCTTTCTCCTGGCGGTGGCCAAGACGGAAGGAAGGAGCAATTACACGATCTTCGATCTGATAAGAGGAATTCAGTTACCAACGCATCTTTGCTCATCTTCATTCTTGTCCAACAAATGAGACAAACGAATGCGATCACTTGATTTGATTGCCAGGGGTTCCAGTCAAGTGGAGTTGACCTCGACTGAAACATTTGCTCTTAATCCTTATTCCATCTAGTCCCATATCGGTTCTTACGGGGCGAACAGATGCCATGTAAGAACGTTTCGAGATGCTACGAAACAAAGGGAGGTGAAATTAAACCACATGCATCCCAGAAGAGGAAATATAAAGCTGTTGGTTTGCCCCAATGAGAACTTACGTGTGACTTCAGCTGCGTGACGGCGTGCGGAGGATGTGGTCCGAGCAGATCGATTCGATGTGTGTGTCAGTGATACCCGGGTCGAATGCACCATACCGGTCCAAAATGTTCTGAGCGGCCCCGATGACCGTTGCTCCATTTCGGTTACTGAATTCCATATGCCGGGTGGCAGGAAAGAAAACAGAAGAACGATGGTGAAAGTCAGTAGACCACAAAAGTGATGGGGGAGAATTGAGTGCAGCAGACTATATGGAAGTCAGCTTGTTTGCACTGAACGATGACCAAGTGAGAGATCATGAGACATTCAAATCCGTTGAGGATTAATTCTGATATCTTATGAAACTCGCTGTTTGAACGGTAAACTCAATTGCAACTTCGTGATGATAGTAATGTACCAGTGGGAGCTAACCGAGAAATCTTTTATCCATTCCTTCACCTATGATTGCTTCGTCCAAACGTACATATCCAACCTAAGTTACGAACTAATTTGAATACCTGAGATTCGAACTTTAGGTTTTGTAACACTTCTTTCCCCCCTACTTTTACCTCGGTGACACGATTTTTGGTAGGCACTTGGATTTTTCATTGTCAACATTAAGCATTGGAACATTACGAGGTGTCATGTATCCATTCTTATGATATTTTTTACATTATGAGTACGGGTAGACCGTGCGTTTTTGCTGGACCACGACGTTGGTTATCGCTGTGCTGCAAATTGTCATTTTCGACCGTTACGCTAAAAATGTCTGTTTGACCAGACAAAGCGTGCAGAACTCCTATTTGAGCGTGTTCTCTCTCGACAAGTTTCTTACCCTACCGATTTGTTTTTCTTTGGGTTACGTAAATCATGCTGAAAATTTTACTGACAACTACGGGTATATAGTGTCAGAGGCCCAGTGTTGAAGGCATACGTTTGATATAGATCTGATCGCTTTCCAATGGCCCGGTTACCCGATGCGCGTTGTATCGTGAGAAAATTGTGGTCGGCTTTTTGGCAGTTTGCACAATACAAGTAACACTAGTTAGATTTATGAGAAACTTAAAAGTTAAAATAATCGAAGTGACTAAATTACTCGCCGGTGGCAAGATTCGTCAGATAGGGGTTGTGGAGTGGGTCTAGCCTCCAGCAGGATGGGCGAATTGATTGTTGCTGGTAGGGGTCAGCAGCCTGCGCGCTGGTGAAACGTCTTCTGAGTCAAACACTAATGTAAGTGTTCAGGACCTTAAGAAAATCATCAACCCGTACTTCGACAAAAATTGGTCTCAAAACGATTGAGGATATTGTGCGGATCGAAACCTACAGGTACTAACCGGAAAAATGTTTGAGAAACGTCCCAAAACAGGCAAACAATGTTTCTTAAAGGGCTACAGGTAAAATAACTGGTTGTCAGACAAAAGGAGGGGGCTGATGGAAACTCAGCTTTTTTTCTGTTCTCGCACCAAACGGGGTCAAATAACTCCCATAGTGGCTACCTCCCAGCTATCTGAGGAGCCGACCAAAATGATCCTCACCCATGGATATTAGCTGTATATAATAAGCTCCTCCGGGTTATTTCTAAATTAATCGCAACAAACAGATGTAATAAGAATATTGAAAAGTCCGCCGAGCAATAAACCCCGGTCCGACAACCGCGCACTGTTTACTGAACATGTGTGCCTGAGCACGAGGTACCTCGGGCTCGGTTTATCATTTCAAGTTATCGTCAGGCCTTACGAGTGGAACTGATAATTATGGGCCTATTCCGTACCATTTGAGTGTCAATATAATACATGCACCCGATGAGTTTGTCCTGGAAAATGAGTCATGTTTATAATCCGCTGTATCCATTTGACCTTTTCATATTTTCCATTCGCTTGTTCTGATCTCCCGGATTTATTCATGAGACTGAGGGGAGTAATCGGTGCTTATGTCCAAGCGATAACTGATCAGACAGAATGCTGATGATGCTGGTGATAGTGACCTATTAATTCAGCAAAGCCTTTTGTGGAGATATCAAGCGGGGGAGCCGAGTGCGCAGGGATGACAGACTGAGAGTCAATCGAATACCCGGCGCTCGGTAGCCGCACTGGCAATCGCCGGTCAGTCACTGAATAGTGTTCACTAGTTACTAGGATACAAAGGGACCGTCTTTATTGTAACCTATCAACCGACAATACTATGGCAATGTGTGCGAATTTCAATCACCTTAATAGGACACCTGACTAGGGTGCAGAATCAGATCAAACCAGGGAACACCAGGGGCGGACATAATAGTGCTGGCGACAAGACAACCTTGCAGAGTTCTTCATCCTCAAACTGCTTCCTGCGTCCTATCCCCCACAAGTTTTTGCTGAAGTCATTATAGAAATTCAGAGTGGAGAGAAGGGTTTACCGATATGATCTACTCGGAATAAGCAACTAGGGCAATTCGAAGAGAGAATTCACTTGGTTAAAGTGACTAATTTGACAGCATTGACTGGAGTGAGCGTCGGAATGTGAGTTCGTTGAGGTGAATAGTGAACTGAACTTGCCGTCTGGACGGTAAAAAATCGGGAAGAGTCGGCATTCTTCATCCTTCCATCCGCTTTCCATCAAACTTCCAAATAGACTGGGCGCCACTCGATACGTAAGTGGCGTCCATTCAAATTTGTCCATGAGCCCTGACACGCACATACACGCAAGCAAACATGCACACGCAGAAATACGTACGCATTTAGCCAAACGCCCTCCTCTAGACTCTGCATGCCGGATTAAATGACTGCAAACGTTACACTATTTTGCATTGTTTGAGAGCCTAAAAGCCCCAGTCGAAAGGCCTTACTGCAAAGTTTAGGGTGCGTACGTCATAGTTGCGGGGTTTACGGGAGATGGCTCCTGCACTATAGAAAAACCGTAGTTCCATATGCATGATTTAGCCGTCTATTTATTATGATACTACACCAGATTATTCCGTGCTATCATCAGAATGAAATGAATCGCTACACTTTTGAGGATAGAAACGTCATATCTAATTACTTTTTGCGAGCTAGAAATGTACAGAATGAAAAATACGCTTGCGTACCGCGCTTTCAAAAGCCGATACCGCGAGCAGGAAATGAAACCGGTGACCTTCCGTTTATTGGGCATTCGGTTTTATCACTGATCTGCCGCGGGTGTCTCTCTCGGACACCTGTTCAGTTCTCGTTTGCAGTAAAAAAAGTCTCACCATTTATTAACCAAGTAGACTTTTCATTCCATGTAGCATGTGGTTCCTCGTGTCATTTCAAAACAGTTCTCGAGCCAGTGGTTCATTTGAATTTTCGATAAACCAGAAGTATGCATTTGTTTTCACATTCAAACATCGTTTCGTGAACCCTATTGAAAACAGCTCTTGTATTGGATGTGGTAATTTTGCAACTATTTCCATAAATTCTACCAAAAATGCCACAGACATGTATCACTGTCATCAACGCACTGGCAGACTTAAGATGACATGAAGTACAACCACAAGGAAATTGATCAAATGTTTATCAAGTCTGTCATGTCCGAATACGTGCAAATTTTCGGAACAGCCTAGATAAACAGTACAAACATAGGAGACGATGTGCAGGAATTAACTATACGCATGAAAAAAAATGAATTCCCATGTTTTTATCTTGTGGAACATGTGTTCCAAAGACAGTCGACTCGGGCGCGCGTGACGATCGCACAAATTGTGGCGGAACAAACAATTCATGCGTGTGGTCGGAGTAGGATTCCTTCGAAGCCTCTGTGTCTAATCTCTCGCCGGGGTTTCGGATAACGACTTTGGTGGTGGCACGTGAAAATGCAGCAGGAAACCGAAACTTTCATGCATCTCGACGCATATGACCGTATGACAATAATTGCGACGAGTACTTATTTAATTGATGAACCAAACAAACAAATAACGGCAAACCGGGAAAGCTTGATAGTCACTCGTTCATCCTGCGGCCTTTCGTGCCCGGGTTTCAATTCTAAATTGAGATTAGGAGTTCTGTATCTTTTGATTCATAATGAGGCGAAACGATCACCCATACGAAATTGTTTCAGTGGTTAACCATTTAGTGTTTTCAACCATTAAATCAAATCCCGATACCGACTTCGTAGGGCAAACTCGCATCCAAAGAGTGCCTGGGTAGGTTGATGCATATCAAAAGGTTTGAGTAAATAAAATCCCATATTGGTGTTAGTTTCAGTAAGTTTATTTGATGTCAATTAAATGGAAACATTACTAAGAGTGGTGTGAAGAAAATGTTCTTGCATAGAAAGGAGTGTCCGAGTTCGTTTTTCTTTCCTGTTTCCAGCCGATCAATAGTAGCAAACGACCAGCGCAATAATCCCGTGCATTATATTATTATCACATGAAACCCAACTGAAAGTGCATCGAACACAAGATAGTGAATCAAAAACTAAAGGTTGTGGAGATAAAATTCCAAGTGCGTCAGTTCGAAATATGAACTTGTTTGAGAATAAGAGCAATAGAAGAAAGGAAAATGGGGGATAAGTTTCTCAGTCCGACAGTCGAGGGTATGAGTGTAATCTATCACGTTCGAGACAACTGGTGTGTCTATCCTGGTGTACGTGTGAGAAGGCCGGCGCACGTGCCCGTCAGCCGCCGAAGTACTTGAAAATACTCCAAACAAGGTGCGTACTTTTTCATTAAAACTCACTTCAGTAACGTGATTAAATTCAAACATATGAGTATTTCTACATATGATTGTGTGTTCAGCATGAGATCAGTGGCGTATAAGTACTTAGAATACATGATGCACTGGGGGTGGAAAATTTTCCAACCTCTTAGAACGTAGCCCAATCAAACTGCCTCGATACCACAGCCATGGTATTTCGAGATCCCTTATTATATAATGACTTCTACCAGAGGCAGTGACTACCACGACGAAGAATCCAAGACAAGGCTATTCTCATGAACGTCGGCTGCCTGCGCAAAGCAAGCCCGAGTACGAGATGTTCTATGCTGGACAAAGAGAGCTACCAGCTTGAAAGTCATACGGCCGTGAAACAGAATTCGATAAAACCAGAACTTATCGTCATCTCGGATGTCATTACTAAATCCGGCATTGTTTCAAGGTGCGCGCCCAGACAGTGGGCCGAAATTGGGAGGTTTGGAAAAACCAGAATCTCAAAAAACTTCAGCTTGAGGTGTCTAGCCAGGCTGAATCCCACTCTGCAGTACATCCGCGAGCTGTGAACTGTTACTTAGGCCAAAATGGTTAACATAAACCGGACGACTCAGCAAGTACCACGTATAAGTGAACAAAAAACCCAGTCGTTCTTAGACCATATTTTCCAGGACCTCGGAACTCGTGTAACTGATTCTCTGGAGTATTTGGGAGTATACCGTGTGGATGGTGGGCCACGTGAACGATTTAATATGAAGGTATACTTTGAACTTTGCTAATCACCCACTTGCAAGATGCGGAACACATTACTAGAATATACAATACTACCGAATGATGCACAACTGCATTCCCTCTTGATCCGGGTAATATCTATCACACTGCGCTGAATTAAATCACAAAGGTACACAGAATACATTAATCACTATAGCCAAATGTGGTGTGGAACGCATTTGAAAGATCAGGCCAAATCAGATCAATCGGACTGATGATAAGAAATGAATATCCTAATCCAGAAGCCTCTTAATCAGATAGAGAGAAACAGAGTGAGAGAGAAAAATAGTTGGACTAAAGAAATTGGTATAAGGAAAAGAGTTCACGACCTATGGGAGGGTAAATAATTGACCTGACTGTCAGGTACAGAAGTAACTCGTCCACATTTGCCACGGACACCTATGTGTGGGAATAGCTAGAAGGAATTACGTGTTACGTCTGCCTCTGTCTGTTGGTTTGTCCACTCCTTTCTTCGTCCGCCTACATGTGTCCGTAGATAGCAAATTACAAAACACTAAGGGGATATGCATGCTTGAAGACAAATGAAGATACCAATTGGCTAATCATACGTAAACATATGCAGCTCATTGTTGGTGACTGGCCGGTTCGGAAGTGTGAATCTTCCGCCTGTCCTCGTCGAAACAAAAGCACGTACGTACGCACTCCCTTGAGGCAATGATGACAGAACTAGTTCTCTCAAATGGGTGCTAGCCATCTGCGGATTTCGTCCTAATGAGTTTCAAACAGGCCCCGGATAGTCCCAAACCCAGACAAGTCGATTTAATCCAGACTGGGAACTCGATATGCGGTTTCGGTCAGCAGAAAAGCCGCCATATTCATTTGAAATTAATACAATAACAGCGAGACAAAAGAACAACAGAGGTGATAAACTTCGCAGCTAGTCTGGATGATGTCATCAAGCTGGATAAATTCCCGCACTCTAGTGGCCAGTGGTATGCGATTTCCAAATGGGCAGCAAGCATACCACAGGTGAACGCTGTTGGACGATTTTAAGCAGACCAGGTCATGACTAAACGAGAAAGTACCGAGTATTTTCACGTGATGATGGACGATTATCGCAAAACCGCTTGTGCTTCGGAGGTACTTTTGTTGTCTCGTCCATGTGCATTAGCACTCATAATAAGAGAGTTTTCTGCAATGAGAATGGCAGGAGGATAAATGGTAAAATGGGTGGGGATTGGAAGACAAAATCAGTAAAGTCTCTCTCATGTGTCACCCGGGCTTCTGTTTCAGATAAGAGAATGTCAGGAAAAATGGTCGTGGTGCGGTGCAGTGAGTCGTTTGATTGGTTGCTAGGTTAGTCAAGCCTAACACTGGCGAGCGTTCATACAAAAAACTGCTCAGCAAGTGCGAGGGACGATGAGAATCCTACAACTGGGTTAACCATTAAAGATCGAAGGCACCCGGGTACTACTTTTATTCTGGTTTTCATTACATACCACTGGAGTTCAGTTTGCATTATCTTATATATATTATTTTCAAGTTAGCTTAGTGTTCACACGACTGACAAACGCTGTTTTAGGTTAAAATCTACTGTCTTCATTTGGCTTCTAAAGCCAGTTAGCTTCCACAAACTCCACCGATATCCCCCAGTAAACCCATGTGCATTTACCGCAGTTACTCGAGCGGAAAATAACTGGTGTGATCATGTGGTGACCTACTGTAAACCAAAGTATAGTTCTGTATAATTTGAAGATGAAATTCGGAAAAATAACAAAATGAGAAACCGTACGGTGCAGCTGTAAATGGAATTCAAGGTACCGCAAAGGATTTGGCCCACAAGTGGAACGTCTGATGTGACAACTTGAATCACGGACAGTCAGGTTGAAATCCCATGATACTGACCACTTAACCACCGCCGGCAGTCAAAGCTGTGTCGAACATTCGCCTTCCCATTCATATATATATATATATATATATCACTTCTATCAAAACCAAAAACAGCAGGCATATGTCGAAATTCTGAAGTTTGACCGACAAAAATCGTTCAACCAGTCAGTACTGAGATCATTAAACAAACTCATTGCCTATGCCTAAACTTGGTCATTGAGATGAGGACGTATTGTAGCAATCGTGGACTGGTGTTCGCCATCTGTCAAGACAAACCTCACAAATGGAAGAAGCAAAAACTTTCCGAAAGGCTGCCTTTTACATCAAAGGAACTAGAGATTCTAAAAAATAGATTAGACGTGGGACTAGTAATGTACAGAAGGATGATATACCCGCAATTTGGAAGAAATCGATATTCTGGGACAAGAAGCCTCGAGACAGTCAAGGGAGTTCCGACAAATTTGATCAACAGACACATTGAAGTGGATCACGGTTTCAGGCCGATAGGGGACAAGTGGCCCAACCAATAAGAGACCTAACAAGCGAACCAACGAATTCAAAACTTCCTGTGCGATAATCCTGGTTTCCAATTTTATCCAAAGATAACTGCAAAATCAAACCATCGGATGTTCATTTAGTCAAAACACCCAAAAGCATCAAACTTATGGGGCTGAATTTTTCAAGCCAAAGGTCAAGTGAGTTGTGATCAGGTTGGTAAGATCACAAAATCACGCCAAAAGTACAAAATCAACTAGGAGATAAAAGTGGAGACTAACGATCAAGACCGAGTAAATAGAGAAGAGTACAATCAATTAGGCCCATACACTAACGATGCTACCTCGATTGGTGGTGAAATATTCGCAATCTAAATATCGAACTCACCGACGAAAACCGTCTGAAAATTATCAAACTTAGTTGAGATCGATTCCAGTTTTTAAGGTCATGAAGAATGTAAGGACACGCTTTCGTTTGTTGCAAAATGACAGCTAGACTGATTTACTAACAATGAGGCATGTAAAGGGCGGTGATCAACTGTCCAGAATCAAACACAAGATGTCTACCTAAATCACCTATCCAGATTAAAGGATGCCACTGAACTGGGACTGAGAACAAAATTCAATTGGATACACTCGAAAATGTATAAAAGGCTAGCCAATAAGACGGTAGAGGCTTGTCCAACCAGGGGAACAATTTCGCCAAACCGGAGCACAGAGGAAACAAGAGAATCACACTAGATGATTTATACGATCCCCTGCGATTTTACATTTACTGCTTATATTAACAAAAACGAGAAACCAAATGTAGCAAGATGTCCGTTGGGCAAATGTTTTTCTTTTATTCGCCTAATGTTCTATGCTTCTTATACTGTTTTGTCCAAGGGATTAAAAGGAGCGAAACGACATCATAATATTTCACGTGTCACCGCGACGGAGTGGATAGAAAATTGCGTTTTGCAACACCCCACAAACGAGGTAGTTCCAACTCAGACAAGTCTTATTGCTAGAACCAGTTTACTTGATTTAATACCGGAGGAAATGAGAATTCCCGGTCGGGCTCATATATAATCCTGTGGTCGAACTGATAATCCTTCCACCCGTTTGGGATCTTGAACAAACAAGAAAAGCCAGAGGAGAAGTTTGCAAATAGTTTCCACGTAGAAACAAAAAGCACACATATACGGGGTTATGCCGAAATTCAGCGAGTGGCTGATCCACCGAGCGAACATACTAACATGTCAAAAGTATCGAAAACGAACAACACTAACGAGTTGACTGCCACATTCCGTGTGCGCACCAAAGAACAGTCAACGAAACACGGACCAAAGTATCACTTACATTGCGGTAAAGAACGACAGGTCCTGGACGTAGAATTGAGGATCAAAATGTGAAGTTCGCATTGTCGAGTGTGCGTAGGCGTGTACGAGTGCTGAGCACAACTGTTTCAACCGCTCAAGTTCTCTAACGTCTTGATCATGCTGCGTCATCGAACCAGTTCACAAAGAGCCACGTCTCAACACCGATAAGTGCGCAGCACCAAACGATTGGACTACATAACGCTAGGTGTCGTGGTTGTGTACCGACAAACAACTGGCGGGGAGATTTGGTCATAAGGCAAACAATATGCGGACATCATACGTAGACCGGGCGGGGGGGGGGACGCGTACATTTGGTTAAGCGCGAGAGTCCACAGCTCGAGATCGTGTGATGAAAACGGGTACAATTTCCGACTAGCGCTGATTTATCATAGCCACCCACCGTTTTCGATACTGCGACTTAATTTGATTGTATCCCCCCTGTTCCCGCGAAATCGGACTACAAAGACAAACAACTCTAAACAGCGAAACAAACGCACAACTATTCACGAATCTGCTCAGTCGCGTGTGTAAGATAAGCACATACACACCAGCTTGCCAGTACAACGCAGTAGGCCGTGTTACATGTACCATCACGTGAGCATGTATCATTTCTACTATCTTCAATATGGAGAGACAGATATGGAAAGCGAGCGAGAGCAAAAACGAATCTAACTTACGTTAAACATATGTACAGAGAATATGTACATATGCATATATATGTATATTATACATACGTTTATAGTCAACAGATGCAGGTGTAAAATACGGGGGATATAAAAAAAATCACTGCTAGGGCACGTGATGCAGGGGAAGGCATGCAAAACGAACGTCTGCCCATGTTGGTATTGTCGGTCAGAGATGTGCAATCTTTTGTTTGCATTGTTTGATAACCGCTTCCACCATGTTGCCGATAAAACAGAATACCACATATTTCACTTTGGTTATGCGGGAATTGAGGCTAAAGGGGACTTACCTGCTGAAAAGTTTCGGTACCGAAGATTTCAATGTGCCCAGCAATTAATAGAACATCTGAATTAGTCGCTGGGTCATGAGCTGATAGCCGCAACGATCGAGAATGGGTTTGGTGGCGGAATTCGATCCCGGCCACACAATCAAAAAGGAAAGCCCAATTTATCGAGAGCTCATATTTAATCAAGTGTCACAGAAACGTGACAGCATGTGGCATGTGGTCAGCCAACTGGGTAAAATGAACTTTACTGTTGTATCAATCATCAAGCATTGGATTTTAACCTACAAGTTATCCTTCGACCTGAGTGCAACTCAGCGAAATAATGCAGATTCCTGTTTTACCGTTGAAAATATTGTCAATCCTTATGATTCGGAGATAATCACTGTTGCTTACGGAGAACATCTCAGCACGAGCCCAGCTTTGTATGCTGGGAATGCGCCTGAATGTGCACTTCAACAGAACATGCAAATAAAACGGATAGACATTTCATGCAACTGAATGAGAGAGGATTTCACATTATAAGAAGCCGGTGACAAGCCCATGATGACTTGGGCACAGTGATTTGATGTCAGGTTAGAACGCTGCATGGTGATATGACCTTTAGTGATCGCCGTATACTAAGTTCAGACCAATCGCATTTACTTATGGCCCGATTACAAATGTGAAAACGACAAAATGGGATAAACACAAAAACAGTAATCACGAAAATGTTTTGGTGATCCGGAGATCAACATAATTGCAAATCAAACAGCTAATAGACCAATCACAACAGTAACGGCAGTAGCAGTCAATTATTTCCTATTCCTTATAAGAAAAAATGATGGGGGTCAAACAATCAGTTATTCGGACGATAAAACACGATAGATGCAAGAGACTGACGGACGGAGAGAATCACCAGACTGACAAAAATGAAGATTAAGCAAAATGAAAGTGTCCAACCTAAACTGCAATCCTGACCGATCGAGCTTTGTCCTTTACTAACACCTTGTTGATGAGGGTGACGATAGGCCGAAATTCGCGTTGTTGTAGCTGACTTTTCGGAAGAGTTTTACTTAAATAACTCCGGAATTTCGTTCATTCAACGGATAACATCATCCCTCTCTCTGTGTGTGCATGCATGAATGTGGTGGATTGAATCGTCAAGTAGAGACGGTAAGGATCTTAGTGCACATGGACCGTTATCCAAATCAGTGGTGATAATAAGTGGGATCATAGCTGTCGAATTAGCTCCGTTATTCACAGTCTTATATTAGTACATCTCGCATTGCTGTTAGGGTTTGTTCTGAACACTGTCGATGAGCAAGTTATCGTCTCGAGCGGTATTCAATTTGAGCAAGCTCAAACAAGCTGATTCCCCGTAGTCTCCTTGCCATTATCCTGTTGGCTAGCTCTTCAGTGCTTCACTATGATAAAATAACCGTGGGATTTGCTCGTAAATATCACTGAGTTGTAACGTATTCGACTGTGTGTGCTAGACTTCTCTAAGTTAGGAACTTTACATTTCGGTCAGGAGCAAAATAAAAAAAATTACATGGTAAAAAACTAACATTGTCAACATGCGAGCAGATAGATATACAGTGAACATTAGGCAAAATATTTTCAATAACGAGTGCAGCTATCCTACAGATTCTTCTTTCCTAACCGGAATGCATGCTAGATATGGGGCAGTGGAATCACGGTAAGCTTTTCGTCCGAAATCTGCGGCCTACAGGGGGGAGCATTTAATTTATCTACACCCATATGGATGTAAGCATTCGGGAGGCCAAGTCACGACAGTTCGAATAAACCTTACCAAAGATATGAAATTCAGATTGTAACTTTTCTGCGATCGAATTTGTGAGCCAAGAAATACGATTTGATAAAATACTTATAAATGAGACAAATTTTCTCCTTTCATCCCACTGGAAATCACTCATTTATTCACCCGTCTGTCTAATCGTTGCTAATCATTATGCTAATCCGATTAGGCAATAAAGATAAGAAAAATTGTCCGACCAACGAGAAAGGTGTTTGGACCACGGAATCGCGTCAAATGGACTGGGTAATGCGGGATCAGAAAAAAGACGGATGATCCTGAGCCAGTGCAAGTTGATCAGATACAGCAAGTAAATAATATTCCAAGCACAGTTTTTGCACGAATTATGGACATCTGAAGTGGCTCTCATTATAACCTAGTCCCAAACTTGAGGAAAGTCAAGAAAAGCTCGTTTTTTACCGTCATCCAGTTTACAGAGTTAAGGCCGCAACGACAATGATTGGAAGGTATTACGAGGCACTCTGGGACAGATATTCATTCGGTATACTACTGACTTGACTCTCATCCACCATAAGTACACGATTTTGGTCAGCTAATGAGCGATGCAGATGCGGGATTTAAATCAATTAAATATGGCAGGAAAAAAATCCATCGCAAATCTCAAGAATTGCGCAACGGGAAAAGGATCAATGAAAAGTCCAGCTATTGTTCACTTACAGAAATCAAACATTAATTGTGAGGATTGTGAAGAGAACTCACAAGCTGGTAGTCAGATGCATGCTCTTTTAGATGTGAACATAACTATCTGGGCGTTGTAAATGTGTGTACATCGATCATGCAAATCAACTAATCGATTTTAAATAAACCGAAAAGAATGAAGGGCAGCACTTGGTGTGCGTATGCTTTAAATGTCCGACTTGGTGATGGTTGCAGATTTTATTCGCATTTTCGATAGGCAAATGAGTTCGGTGAACATGTTTATCAAACTTCCGTCGGCTGAGGGTTACAAACTGTAGTAATTCAGTTTTCTGGGCTAGCCATCCACAAGAAGCGATCGGTTACCGTCAATATCAGAGGTCAGTGCTTCTTGGCGATGAAACTGCCGGGACCATGAATTAGGTACACCTCGTTTTCGGTGCTTAAATGATTACTGAAAATCATTGAATGGAAGTGAGACTGCTTCAACCGTCCGGGGGCGGCAATATCATCCGGGCTCGTTCTCAACAGCAAAGTGATTATTAACACTATAGTTGTACTCATCGCTGACTTCTGAATGGTCAAGTATCGGTGATCGACTTTCGTAGTGAATGAAATTTCTTCGGGAAACAAAGAAATAGCCAACAACCGGTATTAATAAGAATACTGGAGTGAACATCTGTGCTGTGTTCTCCTAGGTTTCTGCTGATGAGTTAACATTTGAGGAAGCATATTCATTCTACTGTAATGCCAATAGAAATGACGACGCGTAAGCACCGATAAATGTTAACCTTGATTTAGCTGCGTGTGATTTGACACAATCATCTCTGTTGCAACGCCTTATTTAACCTTTCAACTTAGCGTTCTGGGAAGCATCCAATGCATGAATTAGCAATGACATTATGCACAGGCTTGATTTGGGGCATCGAGTTGCCTGGAATCCACTTCACATAATGTCCCTGGAAATCAAACATCTGTGTGCGCCTCTACGCAATGACGCCCATGAACAAGGCAAAACAGATCGACGGAGATCAGAAGTGACTTAGAAATCTCAGCAGTTGGAATGGCATCGTACCAGAGATTGAAAACTGCGACTCATGATAATCAGTCGAAAAACAGAGGTCTTCTGATGAGTTTTATAAACGTCTCTGTAACATTTAGCAATATTATTTTATGTTTCTATAAGCTATTTCGACAAATCGGGTTGATCGATTGTGGAGCAAAAGTTGAGGATAGTGAACGATTCATACCGGTAATCTTCACTCACTGAAACCGAATGATTCTCTATGTGTCCGTGTGTCTCGAAGAGAGGAAGAATGTCTATACCTAAAAATATTTCATACCAAACCTAGCTAAGTAACTAAACGCAGTCCGAATCACGCAATTCAATGAGATATTAGTTCTGCACACAAAGTGCTCAAGACTTTGAAATAACCATGATTCGAGTTTCACGAGAACCACATCAATCTACTAATGGCTCCGATGAAATTCAATTTCACTGTAATGAAATTCTGTCTGCAGCCAGGAACACGAACACACCAGGTGCGAGTTCGAAATGTGGGGAGATGGGTGATTGTGTTGTGTGGATCGACTGTATTTGCGAAGGGTATGCAGCTAGCCTAAATGAGAATGTCTGGGAATGAACATCATCAATGTTGGGCTTGGGTGGGGACCAAGGAAGGAAATACACCGAACGGTTGCCCTGTCACTGAGCCCATGGTTCGCGTGACTGAAAGTCATGAACATCAATTCGGAACTTGATTATCAATCGGATCCGTCTTACTAGACAGTAATACTAATAATAATGACAATAGTACATAATCGTACGTACACACAGATGTGCGTATACATCAGAGAACGCTCATATCTCCTCATAATGATCGCAGCTACAATACTATAAATTAGAACCTATCGGTCAGACTAGTCCTCGGGGAATATCGGGAATAGTCGAAAAGCTAGGATGATGAAAAATACCCTTCAGTTGTCGACTGTGGATTTTAATTCGACCTAATTTATTAAACTAACAGAGGTGGGTGGGAAGGAAAACTGATTCACGAAAAACCAGATTCATCCTGCTCCAACCCGCATGAAGGGCATAGACTGGATTCGATTCGTTTTTACTCGGTACAGATATGCTTCGTTTCAATTCAAACTAAGGATAAGTCGCACTCCTCTCCGTCAAAAATTAAGATAACCGACCATCATGGTGAAAGAAAACGGGAGCTCTAGACTAGACTGAGTCGCATTTCATCAGTAACAGTGCGCTGGTGAAATATTGGAAAATCCGAGGGTGAATTCTGGTCATGGATGGATAATGCAATGCTGATGATCCCTGACGAGGGTGACTGGTGAGTTAAGCGTGGATACTACATGATAGATGATTTTATCAATTCCAGCTAGGCAATGAATGAAAATAAGTTCATTTTTTTGTATTTCAGTTACTCGCAAAAGTCATAGTGTAAACCAAACGATGTGATCGAGAAAGGTATGCACAGTTCTAGGCAGTCAATTCGTGTCGGGCGAGAAGCTCGTGCACAGGTAGGGACTGAGTTTCCCGTAACTACGTAAACTAGGTGCCTTTTTCGCCAACTATCGGACCAGTAGGTTTCAAATTACGACTCGGCGAGTTTGTGAAACTGTTCAACGATATCTAACTGTCCGGATTAACTAAACACAATGTAAATTCCGAAGTAAAATTGCAAAACAATCAAGAAAGAATAGTGCGTGCGGAGTGAAATAAGACACTGCTGGTGGTATAGGCCAGCATGTGAATGTGTGTGTGTAAACGCGTTACGACGCACAACGCAAGCAATATTCGAGATTCAAGACCAAGAGGAGAATTTAAAATTTACTGATCGGAGCTCCACATTATATCAGTCCACTTAAAAGCGCACTAATCTGACAATACTTGAGACTAGACACGTTGGATGGTAGGTCTGAGGCACGATGACAACTAGTCAAGACAAATACTCTTAGTTTTAATAGTTTCTCCAAAAAATCGCTTGGTTACTTTGTAAATCCGCCTAGAGGTTGCTCAGTCATATGAGTACCGTGATATTTTGGTAAGGGGAACAGCAAAAAGCATTACTTTATGGTCGTGACTCCAGGTACTGGCAACATTGAGTATGTGCATGATGATGTTGCAATGAACATTGTTCACACAAACACACAAAACTATCACTGTACTCGATCCTTTCCAATGTGAGCACAAGGATTCAATAAGTGCCCAGAAGGACAGGTGTTAGGAGGTCAGGTATAGCGGGGTTTGCAGATTAAATATAAACAATAAAATGAAACAGTAATGTTCAATCGATAGTTTCCGCACCCCGGTCTTGGAATTGCCCTCTCCAATGTTATTTTTTGCATTTTATCAAACCCATCGCCAAAAAATTCCAGAGGAAATGAAATTAGATTTGGCCAAACATCCGTTGATATATAATCCTCAGTAAAATCTCGTGTGTGTGTGTCTTAGTGCATATAACAACAAAAACGGACTAATTAAACCCAGGTGAAATCGGTTGTCCCATTGTCCAGGAGGAGCTTAAGAACGCGGCAGCACGTGCTTATCAAATTCTAGAACAAACCATACAGTGACACAAAAATGCCAACAATGAAGGCACACATCCAAGAAAAAACAATCACGTCGGTTAGATTCTGGGACTGAGCTTTCGAATAATAGCGTCTTGACTACGATCACAAAGAACTGATGACCTGAATTATGTTGAATTGAAGGTTTGTGGAGACAAAGCAAACACAACGGAGGTGCAACCAAAACCAGGAAAGTGAACTATTTGGGTCAAAGGGACCATTAGTGACAACTAAGGTCGCAACTTCTGCCTGGTTCCCCGCGAATCCGTGGGATTCAGTAACAGATGGCAAACGGAGCAGAGGCAAGGAAATGAACACGGCTTGTAGCAAACGGTTCCATCAGAGGGACAACTGAACCATCACGGCAGCTGACGCTCTGGCGTATGTAGGCAATGAACAAGGTGTCAGATATTTCGTCAGTCGAGATGCTCATATAATCACCACCCGAGGTAGATTCGTAGCATACATTCATTTTATTTGAGTATTGACCAAGCCCCATTTCGATTGGCTTACTGGTACCTGCATGAGACAACTTGTCATATCTTACTAGTCACAGTCCCATAACGAGCTAGCCACCCCGATCAAAGCTAGCTCACGGAATCCGTGATTCCTAAACATGCACACAACTGTCAACAGATGGTGATACGGTTGCCTCAAAGAGTGCACTGTGCCGCCTAATAGATGCTTAGAGTATTACAACTTTTTCACCGGAAAATAAGTTTCAGACTGTTTCCCCTGTCTGTTTTACTCTACATGTACATTCCAGATCAATCAACATAGTCATCCATCTAAGCGGGCAACCACGCACGAGTACACACGCACACATGCACACATAAATGATGGAAAACACATTGATTTGCACTGCTAATCGATCTCAGTATCAGTCGGAAACACTCATGTAAAGTTTGCTATCGTGTGAAAAAGATGAGTTTGGCGTTCTACGAAGAATACTGCAAGTAAATATCTTCCAGTCGTGAAAACTGTGCTAAAACTTGTCTAACTCAACAGTTACATTCCCTGTATCGGATCGCATGAGTAAAAATCAACGCTGCTCTAAATAGGTCGAACAACAGCTTGATTGATCGGATATTAACTAAGTATGTTACAGGACATTTCTACTTCTTGGGAATCACTTGTATGCACCAAAGAACGAGTTTTTGAATTACAATCCGTCAATCGATTGATAATTCTACTTTGTTTTATGAGCTAAAATTCGGATTGCGACAGCATCAGGTAGCGAAAGCCACAGATTTGGCCCAGCATCCCATGTCTCACCAAGCTGATCTGACTTGGATTACTTCAAATTAGTTAACGCAAAATTGAACGAGATTATCAGTTCGGGAAGAGCAGATTTTTTTAAATGATCCGTATAGATTTCCCATGGATCCCCGTTCGCTACCTGGCTGTACCTTAAACAGTTGTGCTTACCAGGCATCGAATACGCTCCGGCTACTAATCACATGCGCCTGGCTAAAGACGTCCTTAATGTAGCTTCATCAGAAGGTGCAGCACGGTGATGCTTTTTACCATCTGTTTAAGTGCAACTTTTTTCTTCATCCGATTATTCAATGGATGAGTCGTCATCTCAGTTATTTTCTTGTCCAAAGGGTCCTTTGTACCCGAAATCAGGATAAACATTCCTTCTTGCTGCGTTTTGTCTGACTGTCTTGTCTTGACGGGACAACGTGACGGGAAGATCCACCAGTCAGCTCGCTCGTTCACAGGGCTGCGTACAGAATATATGCCATGAATATTAAGTGATAGCCCCGTGAACACAGATGCACTTGGTGCCGAATAAAATGATAAAATCCAAAACCTGGAGATAATAAGTCCAGGATAGTCGAAAACAGTCACGTAAAAGGATCCATGGGATTTAAGGTATTTCTTTAATCAAAAATAAGCATCATGGGAATTCCGGTTAATGGTCGTACCATAAATATATGCCATATAACTCAATGACATTATTTGAACCGGATATAAAAACATGGATGATTCTTCATTAAGTGATAAAAAGAACCAAAAAGATTTATATTGTGTGCGTGGGTCCGCATGAACCACCTACAAAGCGGATGCCAAAATGGGTTGGAGATAGGCGAATGCGAACACAAATAAGAAATGAACACAGCACAAATCGCTTGATGGTTGCGCCAACAGAATAGCGCCTGTGACCACATCTGTTTCTCGAATGTATTTTCGGAAAATTAATAATTTTATTACTTCCCCGAATGTCAATGGAATTCGGACATCAATAGAGACGAAAAAATTGGGCCCACAGTATATGCCTTATACGTGTCAAGCGATCTGTAGCATGAGATGGTTGGAACAGATCGGTTATCGCGTCCTTCATCACGGATGGTGGCGAATTGTTGATATTGAAATTAACAAAACTCCTGGGATTAATCTGGGCAAAAAGACAGATTGCCGAGGGCTAGTTTGAGTCAGTGATTTTACCGCGTTACAAGAAAGCTGACAGATCCGCGAATGAAAATCAGAAAGGAATTAGTCTGGTAAATATCTCATCCCTATTGTTTCCAGGCATTCATTATTTTCCGCCGAGTCTCTAGTGCCTCCAAAAAATATACGGATGACAATCAGGGCATTTTCTGACCCAGTCGAAGTGGTATTGACTAAGTCTTCAGTTTGCAACAAATTTTAGAATATAGCCACATCTTTCGTAGACCCATGTTTTTTAATCATCTGTAATTTGTAAGTGGCGTTCACTTCGGTTGATCGTGCAATTTTGTGGGGTGCCACTTATTAAAGAGTATGCCAGATAAATTCACATCACTCAATTAATTTCTTTATTCCAAAAGTCGAAGCCCAGCACGTGCTTACGGCTATGATTCACCCGAGTTCACCACGAGAAGTGGTGTTCGTCATTGCTGACCTCTCCCCCACCTCTGCCGCAGTTTGCCAGGGAGACGATTGTGGAAATCGCCCTATTGTCGCGTGAGATAAGATATGATTTGACTTAATACGTTGATGATTTCTTGCCTATCAGTGAAAATTCATGTAAAATGTGAATTTTTCTCGATTTTTCAAAGTTTCAGATGGGTTTTTGCACCTTCGTAGTGTAAAATGATGTTGGAAGACTAGACTGACTCGAAACCGAAACTTGTTCTTGCAGGGGAACAATTGATTGAGATATTTAAACTAAATTACTTGAACTGTGGTATCTCATCAGGTGATCCGTTATCGGATGAAGTGTCTTCGCCAGTACGGGAAACTAGATTGGCATCTACCATTTGGGCATCATTGGCGTCGTCTTATCATACGGTCAAGAATACATTGCAGCAGTGAAGTGGGTATTGCTCTAAGGCTCCGAAACAGGGTAGTTCAGAGCAGGTATGCGAAGGCTTTTGGCGTTTGATCAACCCTTCTTTCGCACTATTGGTAGAATATAGCGGGAGAATTTTGTGAGTAACTCAGAAGTTAGACATAAGGTACTGATCTCAGGGTTGAATCGTTAGAACAGGCACTGAACCGGAGTAGGTTAACACGATTGGTTCATGTTTTGTGCCCACCGATAGAACGATTTCCTTTCTGTACTCTGCTCTTCTGGATAGGTAGTGGTTAGAAGATGGCTGCAGGTGGCCAGTCCATGACATTGTACAAAAGCCTAAGGAATTAAAACGGTAATCGGAGGATAGAAACTAGGGGATAATAATAAAGAAGGATGCATCTTCATATATACCTTTCCAAAGAACGGAAACTATATAGAACGTCTTCAGTGATTCCAGATGTACTGCATGTACTGTGTATTTGTGCTGTTTTTATTGCCAGCGTGTAGATTTCAGCGCATAGATTTGTCAATAGAACTGTCAAGTTTCACTAAACCTGGCTAGTTATGTGCACGTTTCTAATCCCCTTCTCCCAAATGGTTGGAGGATGTGGACCGTGAATACTAGAAAATGTGTTGCGAAGAACTGGATAGTTTCCCGTTAACTTGCGAGCTAAGGAGAGCAATGAACCAGTTGGAGTCGGACAGATGGACAGGCGCAATGTTATTGGCTGTGGTTAAAATGACGGAAGAGAATCACCAAATTGATGTATTATGACCACCACCGATTTTCAACACCCCTGCGCTGACCACAAAATGATCAGCTTGTTTAGAGTACATATCGAACTTGGAAAGATAGGCCCTACGTAGCAATAGTATTCAATAAATGAAACAGTAAGCACGAAAAATTCGCGTATAATTCAAGATTGTTAGATATAGGCTTTTCGTCGGCTAATAATAATCCAACCATTTGTTGAAGCCGTCAATCGAACCTTATTGTCAGCAATGACCGAACTACCTTATGCAGAAGGAATAAGAGTAAATTGATTTCCGGATCAGTGATTGTGCAGAGAACCACAGTGTGCTAAATCATGTAGTGTCAATGGTCGACGAACCGTTGAAAACAGATCGGTTCGATTTGGTAACTGAGTTGTTCGATTCGTAATTACAGACACTGGGCGAATTCGATCTCGACACGGGGTAGGACAATATATGCGCTGCTGGTAAGTCTGAACAGACCGGAGAAATTAGTTTGCACACCCGTTCCCTGTTCTCGATGGTGAGTTGAGCAGCATGAAATTATTTCACAGTGCATGTCTACAACAACAGGATAGCGAACTCGCGTAACCAAATAGCCATACAGATAGCATATAATTGTTCAGTCGCTGAAATGTTTTCCGTAACGAGTCACATGGCTGTAGTGTTGTGATTAGAACTACGTGTTTGGCGTGATTCTACTCGGCCGAAGCTATTCCGAAGCTGAATAGGCAAATGATGGCTACCTAGGCTACGGAGACATACGAGAGCAGCTTAAAGTGTGAATGCATACATTAGGATTGAGGTTGGCACAGGGGCAAATTAACCATCTGATGACGTAATCCGCGCGAACATACTGTGATAAAATCAATCATGGTTTGTGTCCAAAAAAAATTTCCAATTGCAGTAGGGATTGGTGATTCATATTGCATTTGGTCTCACTCAGTATCAAATATCACACATAGAAAATAGGCAATGTCTGTAAGTGTATCGAGCGCAGGTTCATCTGAATCGATCCCAGTCGTCGGAGTTATTTCAGATTCGTTCTTAGAACAGTCCGCGGAAGTGGGTAAGCAAGGAGGTAATTGAAAACGCCGCAGTTTGGTGGTAACATTTCCATTTCTAGCGAACTTGACTTTTCATTGACAGATAAGATGAATACACACTTGCGCATACATGTCTGCGCGGCAGCCAATCTCTGCCCGAATAGCCACCGATCCTTGCCGTGCTAGTATCAACAACTTGTAGTTAGCTAAAGGTTCGGATATAAAATAACAGCCGTTTAACTTTTATTTTCTCCCTCCTCCCTCCAGTCCTCCTAGAACCTCATGGGAACAACAAGCTATTCAGTAACGTTTCTTTTGCTATCCGAATTCCCACTCTTTGTTTGTTGGGAGACGAGCAACAGGGTCATAAAACCTGTCTGCAAACATTCTAGCCTCACGCTTTCCCAAGTACTTACATGGTGAACAAGACGGAACCGTAAACAGAACGGAGTAGTTACATGGGGCAATTTGGTTCGACGCGTGATAATTAAAAGAATTGCCAACGCCAAAACTACAGTTTCTTCTAATCAGCTCTGTCCAGTCGAATCGTTGGCACTCTCACTATCATTTTACCGCCAAACTGCAGCATCAGGACTGTAACATCTAGATTGATTGAAAATTCTTGCCCACCTCTTTTGTTCTTTCCTCTTCCGATATCATACTGTGCTTCCCCAACTTTCTCCTAATGACACTGGTTTCCGTCGGCCTCGTCTATTTTCTACTCGATGCATTTTGCCGTTCTTTGTTTTATCCATGTGCGCTCTAGTTGAGATTACTTGAAGGACGTTTGGTGTAGTCACGAATCCCTTGACCTAAGGCGGCTTGTTTTGTTACAGTCCACTTTTGTTTTATCGTTCACGTTGGTCCACCATAGAAGTTCCATTTTACATTGACTTTTGGTTGTCACTCTTAGGCAAGTGTTTGTTCGGCCTGATCAAACGTACAGAACCTCTTGTATTAGCCTGAACCACAGGACGGGTACCTTCTACTTACTCTTTTTCATCGAGCGTTCGTTCTTACACAGATTTTTGTCCCATTTTTTGACTACCTTTTGGCTGGATAGTGACTGAGGCTCATTGTCAAAGGTACGATTGTTGTGTACATAATACCTAACGCATGAACAGTATCGCGGAATTTGCGGGGCAATCTTGTTCTCCCTTGGGTTTTGCATCGAATTGGGCTACGCGTTGCTGTGAGGTTTTGAAGCGGAAGTCTATATTTGGGCAAATCATGCTGTGAATCGCTGACCGACTTCATCCGGACCAAAACTCATGCCCCTGGTCGCAGCAAGGACTAATGCTTATTTCAATTTCATTGGCCGCCATTTTGCACAATTTTAGAATAAAATTACACAGCCATGGTGAATTTCACGGACAAATTTAGGAACGCACACTGTACCGTCGGTGCTATTAATTAGATTTGGGGAAGCCAGTCTGCATACTCACACGCTCATTTATTTTACTGGAGGCGATTGATAATGTCCAATCACGAATTTTCCATTGCAACTCGGATCCGTAAAAAGTATGTTTTATCAGAATCCGTAGAAATTTTGTCATCATATTGATCTCTGCCGACCAGGATAATTATAATTCATCTTGTTCCAACGCACAAAACCCCGCACCCTTAAAATGTTTAATTTCAACGTTAACGGCGAACATCCCCACTTGTGTGATGATTAGAAGAAGCCCGGTGAAAATAAAGATGATTAGCGACGCATCGTGAAAACCTCAGGGGTTTATACACCAGAATCACGTTTTTATGACGGGGACGATGAAAACAGCCGCCATTCTTCTTGGCATGTTAATTATCAGCCCCTGGACGAATGTTACCAGTACTTCGCTCCATTCGGGACGATTTCCCATATCTCAAGAGCAGGCATAAAACGCTTCGGTATGAGGTTCACATATATATATATATATATATATATATATATATATATATATATATATATATATATATATATATTCCACTGTCTTGAGAACAAGCATAGTGGGAGTGCAACATTCAAAATTATATGGAAAGCCGGCGGATGCGGGAAAAAGAATATAACGCGAGAAAACGTTTCCCATGCTTTAATTTTACATATTTTGCCATTCCATGTTTTGTTTTACAGATACCATACAGCATTTCCATCAATGATTTCGATCCTCAGCCGTAGCACTCAGCTTCTCCAACCAACAATAATCCTCATCCCTTTAACCCCAATCAGGAAGGCTCGAAGCACCAAGCAAGGCTAGGATGAATGCTAAATTCGTCATGCCCCGACGTCTAGTCATGGTCTGACTGATACGCCACCTGTTCCAGTCTTGCCCAGGATGCGCAAAAGGAGCACGAAAAGGCAGACGATGAACAGGCATGCGCAACACGTATCCAAGCCACCGAAGGCAACGTAGAGCGGACGACTGCCTGCACCCAACACGACGACGCTTACACGATGTTTCCAGCAGACACGAGCAATGCTTCGAAGATATCGGTGGTCGAGCACGGAAAGACTCCGAGCATGCTCAACGCGGATAGGCAAATTCTTGCAGCCATAAAGAAGAATACTGCAAACTGTTGCATTGTACACCCTTTGATTACGAAAAAAACTGGATGTCATGGTGGGGTCACAAGTATCGTAGGTTTGCGAAAGCTGCTCTGGCTTTGACAATTTGTGATGAGACCTCCTCCCCAACACCTTCGTCGTGTGTAATCGGACACCCGAGTTACTTACCGCTATTGGCTACTTCTAGCCGACCACCACAGAGACTGGTGCAGACACAGGCCTCTCTCAGTCTTCAAAAAGCACCTAGTACTTCGAGGGCAAGAACCACATACAGTATCTGAATACCTCAATCGCCCAGCGAACCAACAAATATTGGATTGTATATGCGTTCTCGCTCTGTAAGGTGATATCACCGGTATACGCTGTCAAAAACCGTATCCCGGGATGAGTTCTACTTCACCGTCCAATGGACCAGGTAAAGTGTTCTGTAGAACATCATTTATGACAAAGTTGAAAAAGAATGGGGATGTAAGACAGAGTTATCGGAAGGGTGGCAAAAGCTGACCGTAAGCCTTAACCCGACCAGACATATGACGGTACAACTCTTTGACGGTCGACACATACTTCTCAGGCATTCCATTCCCCAACACAGAGCAAGAATGCAGACTTATTAACAAAGTAAAGGACTGCTCGAATGTCTAAGATTGCGAGGATCGTTGGATTTTGGAAAGTAAAATGATGCTGTAAGAGCTGTCGGAGGGTGAAGATTTGATCGATACAACCACGACCAGCTCGAAACCCAGCCTGTTCCTCATGTGTTGTACAGCCTGCGAGTAATGACGTACGCCATCAGCTTTGATACCATTAGGATTACGCCCAGTTTCACTGTCGATCTGGGAACCATTCTCACGGATTGGGACAAAAAAAGACTTCCTCTTACGAAGAAGGGAATTTCTCGAAGTGCTAGATCTTCGAAAATAGGTTGCATCCAAAACCTCCAAAGGATATGCTAATGTGCTGCAACTTTTCTAATATTTATTGGCTGATTAGATGAACGAAGAGTATTCAGAGCCGCAACATAGTGGGTATAGCAACTGATGGTATTTTGGATAAGTACATTTCACACGAGAATCACAAAAACGGTCTCAGAAAACAATGGTGTATGAAAGATATGAACACAAGGTTCTTTTAGGCCATCATTCCGGGTGAATTGTTTTAACCACAGTGTTTTATTCTTTAACGCGATAGGAGACAGTCTTATAGGGCAAATTACTTGTCTAGCCGAAGAACGTACATTACATTCTGTTGATTCCTCGGCGATTCAGCAATCTTTGGCTATCGCGTAGTGGCCTCGAGCTACTCATATGGGCCTCCGTCTAGAGTAGTACAAGCACACGTTTTGGGAAGGTAAACAAGCAAATCACAGCTTGAAGTTGTCGAACACAGTCGCGTAACTTAGTCGCGCGGTGTGAATTTCATCAGCAATTGCAACTTTAGCGAGATAATCTGAGATTATTCCAACCTAGGTTTTGACTGCTGAAAACAGTCCGAGGTTGCTATAAAGTATCCAAATTTTACCAACGAATAGTCAGATGCTGCTAAACGATGGGTAAACGTGCAGGTTGCATTTATTCCTAGTCGTCTATTCATCGTCACCACTTAAGATTGGCAAACAAATTCCCTTACGAGTTTCATTGCAAACGCTCATCTATTCGTAGATCCAATCATTCCGTTGAGTTTCTTCATCATGACATTACAGCATCTAAAGCTTGAAAATGGTCCATCAAGTGGTGCCGTTTTCATCTCAATTCACTGTTACTCCGAATACTATCAACCTAAGGTGCGTTCGTTTTGTCTTATACTATATCGTTATTTTTTCTACTTCCTTTTTTAACGGACTCACAAAGTACATCATTTTGGAGAAGGAAGTCGAGACCATCGGAGAGAGGGCTGCTAAGTGAAAAATTTTGGCGGGAATTGGATGAATCGTACCTGTAGCCTTCACCCAGAAAGGCCGTAGAATTGACCGATTTACTTGCTACTTTGCAGCATTATTTATCCGAGAGCTAGCTGAAGAGCAATCAAACAAACATGGCATAACGAACGAAAGATCATACGGATTAGGAGATCGGATGTAATAGCATTTAACCAGGTTGTCTAATGTCTAGTGTCCGTGGACTTTGGGCCAGGGTTACGGGTGGGGAGTGCTGTCGACTCGGCCTTTCATGAACACTAATAGACTGTTCTCCATCGCCTAAACCCAATTTTATTCGGGATCCTTCAAAAGCTATGTAGATATTCGGGGAACCTCATGCAACAAGCCAAAAGACTAGGGCGTATGCATCGTAGCAACTTCGTGTAATCGCAAAACGCAGAGCTCCATTTGTAGTCACATGCTCTTCGGATAGGCTTTGTCCATCTCTGGGCAGCTACTCATTTACCTTAAACTATTACTGTTCCTCACTCTGATCATCAGTATCATATTTACAAATGAAATTGTGACCCGGGGAGAGACAGAAACAGACGAATTACCGTTACTGTGCAGAAAATTTATAGTTTGAATGGAAAAGATCCACATTGTTGAAAGCTATCATCCCAATTTATGAATCCTACCGGTACTCGATAAAGCAAGCACATGAGTTAGGGCTGCTGACTGCGGGGGCGATGGCATAGATAAACGGTCGTGGTTTACAATACGACTGATACTAGCGACCAAGATCGTGAAGATTCCTCAAATCAAACAGATATTCCATTTCAGGAAACAACCTACTTACAGTGCGTGCAAACTTGTTTTAATGGTCACAGTTCTACCATAGATAAAAGTTCTTGCGAGGCTCACTTGTGTTGTAAATGTACACACATACGAAAACCTAGGTGATGTCACAGACCGCACCAGAAACGTACGGAACCAAGGTCCAGGATGCCTAAACGTAATCCAGTTCCCCACCACCGTGGGTGTTCTTAGTGTAGGTTTAGAGGTAAATCCTCAGATTTGTGAAGCTTTCGTGGGAATGATAGACACAGACACTGTTCGACGGTGAAACAAGTTTAAATTCAGTCGCGATTTAAAAAAAATCTCCAACTCGGATAAACACCAAATTATTGCACACTAAGTTTGGCCGAATTAACTCAAGGGGGGAGTTGAGAAGTGCGCCTTTGTGATTACGACCCAATTATCGATCTCCAATAGACGATTGACAACTAGCTAACAATTTTTACGATTCAGTCAGAAAAGTACTGATCACTGGAACATATGGAAATGCGCTTGGAATTATTGTCATACGGTTACAAGGTTATACGCCTAAATCTGAAGTTTGCATCTACCGACTGGTTCCCATGTTTACTATCCACTGAAACGATATGAGTCACCTAATTTCCGGATTGCTGCATGAACTCACTTTTCAAACTAAGAACCTCCTGCACCACTTACCCTAATCTGACAAGGAGAAACTTCCGTTGTCTATGGTCTGCGTGTGATTTAGCATCGAAACAGTATCCCTTCTCCTTAGTCCCGTTAAATCAAGACAGAATCATTGTGAATGCCCATCGTCTCTTGCTATTCTCACCTTGGAGAGTTACAGGCAGGTAAATGAGTCATGCAGCTCAACGGTGAACTGTTATTGTGAACCATCATTTGCACAACTCTGGTGAACTTCGAAGGCCAATTATCTTTTGTAATCTCCGAAGGTTAAAACGTTATTTATCTAATCCGTAAAGCCATTATTGTACTAAATAATACGCATTGTAAAGCTGCATCTGTACGTTGTTCTATGACACCTACTGTAGGTGTGAATAACCCTTCCCTACCCCCCTACCCCCACGGAATTCTGATTCCCATCTCAACCCGCTTATTGGACTCGTTCGGTCCTAGGCCTGAGAATGACATGCAGCAAACACGGTGAATAGTTATTTTGCTGCTCGGAATAAATTCTATCCAGATGGAGTTATTTACTGGTTGAATGGCTCATAGGAGAACAATCCGATGTTCCAACCAAAATTGACGTTCTCCGGCCTCTTGCTCTTTTTACACCTTGTTAGCCATGAAAACGAGAACGCGAATCAAACGAGTAGATGAACAGCGAAACTGATGCGCAAGAGTGCAGGGCGTGAAAAACTCGAAGCAAACATTTTTTTTTTAAATTCCACCCACTTACTATCACCGAGCTACTTTGGGGATGTAGTCGTGTTTTTTTTTCTAACCGTGAAGGTGTATTCCAAATGATCATCACTGACGTTCAAGTTGTTAGTCTCTGCCAGTGAGAAAAACACGAAAATTCAATTACGGTTGGTACACATTGGTTGATTTTTTCAGTCTAGTCAGGAACGGTAAGAAGAAATAAATAGCGTTCGTGATACTCGCGCTGGAAGGTTGGCTGCAAGTGACAGACATTGCGTGCAATGGGCTAATGAATTAAAGCGACTGATCAGATAGTGGGAGTAAATGATTGGATTGAAAATAGACGATTACAGTAGTCACGGGTTCATTGAAATTAGACCAATACCTCTAATAACGCACCCCGGGGAATTCAAGAGAAAAAAATATGGCAATGACAAACAATTCCTGTTTTTAGCAATAGATGGATTTTGATCGGATGCCAAGTTTAGTTTAATTCAAAATATTAAATTTTCTCACGAACATAGAGAAATAAAGAGAAAAATCTTCAAGAAATGATGGGCTGTTGGGCCTCTACAACGATAAGGCATACCGTAAGTATAACGGTTCGAATCTTGAGATCTGTACGTTCGGGCTTCAAGTTTACACTTACCTGTGTAGTCGCTCTGAAGAAAGACAATATTCTATTTTATTTGTGTTTGTAAATGTTTTAAGTTGAGTAATATTATCACCATAATAAAACAAGTAATGGGATGATTCATTTCCCTTATCTTCGGTACTTCGTTATCTTCTGGGTCTTAATTCGAGTGGGGTATCCCATACTTATTACTGTCATTCTGAAGAAGAAATCGGTTTATCAACCAAAAAACACCGATTTTCACTATACAAAAACATAAACCCTAAACGAACAATAATTTATACAATTAGTATAGGACCAAGCGTTACCTTTGCATTTATAACTGCAAAAACAGTGTTTCTGGGTGGTCAATAAGTGCGACGACCAACTGGGATTTTGATGTCATCGTTCTTTGGAAAACAAGAATTACTGCTGCTCTGTTTTTGGCAGCCACAGATTAAGGTGTCGCTGTGGTATATTTCGGGGAGATGGTGGGTCATCTTGTGACCGAGGCTGGCACGGTTCTAATTTGGGATATCCCTATCCAAACGAAGGTCATACCTACTCACAACGGATAAGTACCTCACTGTGCTGTCGATTTAGCGTCAATTTGAAAGGAAAGTCCAATAGTAAGTGAATACAAGAACTCGAGGAATGTCAATGGTAGGCGGTGTGACCTTTTCGTCCAGTCACGTGTACGTTAGACTGGCGAAGTTCAGCACAGTGTGATGATAAACGTGCACCATCACACGCAGTGCGGGGAAAAAAGTAAATGGAATAGTTTAATACTGAGTACGACCCCTTTCTCCTGTCGGTTCACGAAATTACACAAAAGCAGCATCAACAGAGGGAGTCGTGTGACAGGCACATTATCATCCACGTGCCACGATGGTAGACATTATACGAGTCGATGTTCCGTTGGGGTGGCTGTGAATTCAGATCACGAATATGTTAGTATGCGGCCCAACGACCTGATCTGATCGGATCATTATAGATCGGATCAAGTTTTTCTGTTCAACATTTAATTCTACTCAGTAGGGTGCTTTGTGCGTAAATTTCTAGGTGATCTAAAAGTTGTTTTTGTGAACATTTGTCATAGTTATCCGACGGAAGCTTTAGTCAGACGTGCAAAACACACAAACACACACGAAACATGTTCAGATGAAGGGTAATGAACGTCAGACAGTCCGTTTTGCGTTAGAATCTCACCAAGTTAATAGTGATTTTCGTGGTCAAAAGAACAGAATGACTAAGTAGACCAAAGAGCATCTAGAGAAGTGTTGGTAAGGTAAAATAATTTACGGGTCCATGTACCAAATACATTCACGAAGACGATGTCTGGCTGACAAAATAAACAAACATTTCTTCAACAAAACGTAATATTATATGGGAAAAATCGTAAACAGGGCAATTTTTCAAATTAGTTGCATAATTTTGGAACAGCAAAAATCTCACTACGAGAACTACCTGGTAATTTGCAAGTCCCTGTTTAGATTGATTAGATCCGTATCGCCTCGGATGGTTTCTAACAAGTTGGATGAAACCCCGTATATTGTTATCACCATGGCTCTTAACAGCCAGTTAAGTTACCACGAATCATTTCCTAACCGGATTGCATCTCCTAAATCACTGAAAGACACTCAACTTGCTTGGGTACGGAGGTCGCGCATGATATCAGATGAAATGAATTCATTCGTAGGGACACCTAGCCAAATCTGTCATCCTGTCAAGCGTTTGATTTGGACCGCAACATCTGATTAGCGTTTTCTTTGAGAAGGTTCACGAAAATTTCCTTAGTACAAAACAAAAGTTGTTTGAAAGGTTTATTTCTACTTCACCCGCGCCGGTAGGCTAAAGTGACACTAGTTTCGCTTTTTATTAAAACTTCCGCATCCACTTGAAAAACAGAGGCGCTACAAACATTAAGAAATGCTTGCATCTCAATTTATCTCCTGTCCTTTCTGTTCTATACGAAAGAATTGAAGCTCACTCTAGAACAGTTGGTCAGCAGACAGACTGAAGAAATGATTAGTTATATTTACCCTAGTGAGTAAACTTGATTTTTGGAACTATTACCCTCTTCCGTTCTCGGTTTGACCTCCAGAAAGAGCTTGGGACGGAATCCCATATCACTTGGTGCATCGCTGGATCGCACGTAAGGGAACGGGCACTATTTCCGTAGTTAGCCGTGAATGAGGTGGGCCCACGATCACTAAATACGTGGCTGCGCACAAGCGGGAGTAGCAGGGTCCAGAGCATCGTGGGATTTTCTCGGACGAGAACCTCCTGGTGCCACTGTGGCGTGACGGATGTGCCCACCGCTCCTTTTCGTGTTCTGCCGACCAGATAACACTTACCAGAAGGGGCGAATGGACCAAACAACTTTTCATCGGCCAGACTGAAGCGAAGCTGCATCGATGGTTGTGCCTGTTTGCGCGAAAGCTGCAGGTACCCCCTCGAATAAACAGGTCTACACTGGACTGGGTGACCAAGGAGTAAAACAGCTCACGGGAAAGGTAGAGACTACTGTGGACAGTTGAGTTTGAGGAGGCGCCTGATAGAGTTGAAATATATGGTTAATTCGCTAAGTCTTGTTCTGCTCTGCCCTGAATGGATCTACTCCTACGTCTTGGTTACCATGACAAGATCTGTGCACACTTATACAACCATTATGTGTATGCGCCACCTTGTTTACAGGCACGCACACACATACACACAGAGTTCCAAATAGCAGCGACACTCCAGTGTTAAATCGTAATGCGGTCTGCCTCAAATTGACGGCTTGAGCAGATTAGGATGACTACAATTAGACGTCTTCCATTTTGACCACAAATTTCAATGGTTTCTCGACTCCAAAGACAAACATAAACATTATCGATAATCTGATTAAGATGACCTTATGCGATCGTGAGCGTGACACCATACGGTATGCATACTATTGTGGAAAGCAATCACAATATACAATATGCACCAACAAGGTAAAATTTGGGGACAAGAGCCGGCAAAAGGGAGGGGAGAAAGCACACATCAGGAGTGAATCGTGAGATGCACGTGTGGTTGTTCGTGCACAACCTGAGGACAAAGCAATACCGGGTTTCTTAGTCACGATCGAGGCCAGGTCCTGGTAATCTGAGACGCCGAGACTTCCAAGGTCAGACCGACAAAAGAAGAGGAAAAAATAAGAGGGATAACAGTAGAATGCATTAGAAGAAATGAGGTGAATTTCGACCATCCCTTTGTCGTATCGGTGATGATAGAACAGCGATGAGGTATGCACACGGTATTTAATCCCTGGCTTAGTTTTGCCCTGAAATCGGGTCAGAAATAAAATCAAATCAGGCTGTCCACCTGTAATTCCACCTCCCTAAATCGACCATGATAGGATTCGACCGATGGATCCCGCCTTACTCCGCTGTTTATTTCGACGTTGGTATTTGGAAATCGACATCGCTAATATCAAGAGGGCGGAACAGCTGATAAATTTTCGAAATATCACTTTGTACTTGATGAGAACTGCTTCATGAAGTACTCTGTCACCAGTTAGTTTCAAACTAGAACGAATGCGATCCGAAATCTATTTGTTCCAGAATGCAACATTAGCTACTTGTAAAATCGGAGGTTTTCCATTCATATCACATGAAACCGATGGCGGAATATGATTGAGGTACTTCAACGTTAAGTCATACTTAGCTGCACTCATCACGGAGCTCCGGCTCTTGACAAACACATCGGATTATTCGTCAGAACATCACATCGTGTATGGTAGAATGAAGGATGAAATATTCCGGTGTAAAATAAAAATCTTGATTCTCTTGACTCGTTTGTCTTCCAGAGTGTTCTTTCTAACTTATTTTACCATGTACCAGTAACTGGTTGGTCTTCTAAAGCAGGACTAGAATGGATAAGTACTTACTAGACGTGTTTCAACTGTTCTCTTCATTTTTTTCGCCAAGCCAGAGCCAAAAATAGGTCCAGTTCATGACCCCACTTGGAGGTTTGTTATTTTGTGGCCTTCGTCTATCCATAGGTTTTAAATTTCGGCCTCCTTTTGACTCACTCTGTACAAAGGGCTGGAATCCCTAAATTTGGCGTTTAGATCGTAAATGGCCGATCGTTTGCACAGAGGAGTTCGTTAGTGGTGTTATGGTGTGTTGTCAGTGCAATCCATGCGGATGGTGTGGTGCGACGAATACACATAGGCAATAAAATGTCCTGCCATCTAAATGCTCACATTTTCCTGCATCCAAGAAACACAACAGTCGACCTTGGATCGAGCAAGACTGAATATCGTAGAGTTCTGCTGCATAGAACAAAATGAAGCCTAGACCCGAAAGCATAAAATGATCGAAAGCACGCACCAAAGGAACGTCAGTTCCCAAGTCACGATAACCCAGTGATGAGCAAAATGAGTGTCTTGTCTATATACGAATACGGCATTCTTATTACCAATTCCCTTATTATTCCGAGATGATGAGAAAACTAATTGGAGCTGCCATCCGACTAAATCCTTGGGATCTCGATCAGATCGCGACACACCTCGCACGAGCCAAAAGCTCACGTACAATTTGCTCGCAGATGTCTGCTTGACAGACCATTTGAAATGGAGACCCGGACCTTAACTGGATCCACACATATTTTAACATAATGCGGAAATATCGTGAAAAATCGCATAGGTTTCAAGGGAACAACAGGATACCTCAGGTGGAAAGCATTCGTTCAAACTGAAACGACCGGATCAATAAGAAGTGGAGCTCCGAAAGGACGAAACCAAGAGTCGTTAGAAAAAAGGCAGAACGGAGTCTGAAGGCCCAGCTAGTCGAAATATACATATTGTCTGAGAGTGATCCAGAAGAACGATATTGCTTGTGGCTGAGTGTGATTCTCAATGTTGTCGCGTCGCTTGCCATCTCGCTACAATAGGTTTAACTGTGACGCATATTTCTTTCTGTTTCTGTGCATACATTTATTCGGTCATCCCTACCTTATTGTCTACCGAGAACTAAACAAATGCGGGATTTCCTTTCTGCCGGGTTGTATTTGAGGTGACATCGATCTTATGTTTGAATTCTGTAGTCGAGATGAACTTGAAGCGGGACACTGAATTTCATCCTTTACGATTCATTTCGACTGGATAAACTGGAGCCTTCGATAATCACCAAACTGAGTTGAAAACCAAAGCAATACCTAAATTCCATGGAAACCTGGTTAATAATGTAGCAGTATTCTGTCAGGTTCGGAAACTTTCAAATAAAATCTTTTATTCAAATAACAGGCATTCTTTCTGATCAACTCATTTAGCTTTGGCACCCATTGACCTATCGTCTGATGTCTCCAGCAATTGCTTCTCATTCGGGCTGAAAGTTGTGGGTATACTGCTTCCGCAAGTTTTCCGGGATGCAAATGCAAAAGGGCCGAAAATCAAGATGGATTAGTACAGTTCCCCACATTCTCCGTGTGAGATGCACCGTGCGCCTTGTTGTTTTACACGGAAGGGCTCTTACTTGACTCCAGCAAGCTCTGTCTTCGGCACTTTGCGTCCTTGTGTTGGGTTAAATCTTTTCAATTGTATCAATCACAAGATGTTTACAAACGTGAAAGACAAAAGAGATAAAAATTGAAACGACAGAAGCAGCATGGAGAGAATCAGCAACAAAAAGTCAGCCGACTTTTAGTGACCAAACGAAAATTTAATAGCCAAAGAAATTAGTGTCAGTCACGCAATTCGGACTAATACTGTAGTGGTAGTCGTTAGAAACAAAGTTCCCGAGGGAGGAGGATGGAACAGAGTTCGGGGAATTCGGAGGATGTCGGTTTGAAAATGGTACAAGGATGGAGACAATGTGTGTTCCTGCGTGCTGGCGAATAAAAAAGCCGTGTTTCGCGAGAAAGAGACTCGTTTACGCCAGGTCGCCTGGGAATAGAAAACGTTAACTGTTGTTCGTTCACTGCCATGGCGTCTGCAACTCATCGGCAAACAAAATGAACACGATGCTAGTCCCCAGTCATACAGAAAACGCCCGTAAGGAAGTATCACAAACGGAAGCCGAAATGTCGAAGAACAAGGACCAACGTGATCTGATGGTCAGTGCGAGCAGCTGAACGGTGTTGAGAATCATATTATAAATTTCTGCGTGATACAATACTTCAAATTCGTGAGAAAACTGTTTCATACAGCATCCTAGGCCGTATGGGTAGAGTACGCATGCAGTTTGCATTAGCAATTCACGATAATCAATGTATATGCACCAGGATAGGTTAAGTCTTGCTGGAGCACAGTTTACCGCTCAGAATGAGCGAGGTTTTTCAAAAATAGATTAATGGAATTGCTGCAGTTATCTTCCCGTAGTAGACCACGGTCGGTCCGTGCAAAACATTGCGTAAGGGTTAAATACGATCGAGAATGGTTGCATTATAACTACCTTGAGAACTAGGGAAAATAACGTAACAACCGCACTACACTCGAGCCAACGCGCAGACCATCATTTGTTCCTTCATGGACACGCACAGATTGATCAGGGCGTGGAGGCATCATTCTTGATCAGCTTTTGGATAGGGATTGCACCCCATGCGAATATCCGGTTACCCAGACAGAATATACGTGTCAGAAAAATACATGGATCAGTTTATTCATCACAACACTAGGATGTGAACTAATGGTTACCTCTGACGCGCTATTATCTGAAACCTACTTTAAACACAACGACGACTTATCCCGGACTACCCCTTACCCTCATTCCATCCATTTCCGGCGTGCAAATTCCGTGCGTAGAAAGTCCATTCGTTCCCCTCAGCTTTCTAACTTGAATCCCTCGGACCCTGATCCTTTATAATCAGATGTGCCAATGGAGGTGATGTGTTCGTATAGGAGATACAATAAGAACCGACAAAAGGGGAGTAACAGGAGAACAGAAGTTGACCCTACACAAATGTGTTACATCTTTACTGTTTAGTGAGCAACAGGAATCGTGAGAGAAAAACGCACATCCCGTTAGGACGGATGATAGTATGCAAGCTAGTAGAAGAGGCGGAACTGATAAATAGGTTGGAGATGAATACCTCGGAACGACAGGAAAACCATCCAATGAATTGCCCAGCTTGCTTAAACATCCATACAAACGCACGTGCACAGGAGCGTGAACAAACAGATAGCCGGTGGTTGCGGTTGGGTTTGGTGTTATCCCCGAAATGGCATAGCTTGATGAGGATTATGCAAATATAATGAGTGCTGATACCATGAGCACACTTATTCATACACAAACAGCAATTAACACTCGAAGAGGAAAAAAATTCAGGTCGGGAATCGGTGGGGGACGGGTCTGAGTTGCAAGAGAACAAGAAGCGCCAATAGACACGCATTGGGGCTAGTCATTTGGACTGACTCCGAAGTCTACGCGAGTCTTACAGAGACAGAGAAAGAGAACTAGTCAATCTTTAGCTTAGTCGCAATTCAAATTGTAAGTAGCTTAGGGGACCTTGCACGCCACGGATAACAACCCCATGTCGGATGAACCTTCCACACTCCAACCCGTCGGTCTGCCGAGGCAATGGTATGCGGGTAAGTGTGTATGCAAGTCTGGATGCATATGGAAATTTTCGTTTGAATGATTAACCAGTTTGTAGCTGAGCAGCAGATTTTTCGTTTCCCAGCTTTCTCAGTCGCGTGTACACGTTCTCAGCTGTACCCAGAACTGACAGACGGATAATGCGAAATGAACGCCAAGGCATGAGTCATTTGCCATCCGATGACCCAATCACAAACGGACAGAACAATATCAGTTATGCAATTAATGCCAGCAGACTTATTCCGCATCCGTTGATTTAGCGGACCACTTTCCCCGTCTTCCAGAAAGGTGAATTGTTGTCCATATTTGCTCTTCGACTTGTCAGTTCACAGTCCCAGAAGAATTCTCTAGCTTACCATCAAGCTTAAGCGGTATGGTGACTGTACCCGTGCATCGCGTCCCACTATCTCGCTGAAAAATCACGAGCTTAAGGATAAGCCAAGGGTCGGTGTCATGACCCACTCGTCGCTTTCTGTGTGCGCAACGACTGAAATCAGTCACGTGCTCACCTAGTAGATCAGTTTGGCGGTCGGTCGATCGATCATTAGCTGGAATGGCCAGGTCCATTTGGGCTAGGTATTGATACATCGATTGAAAATGGAAGCAAGTGGATCGAGTGCTGCTACACAATACAGCCCAAGTATGCACATAGGCACAGATACACATACACACGTGCACACACACTTAAGACCGCTCGTATGAGCAAATATCGATGGTGGTGATAGCGGTGCCACCATCGCGACGAGCGCGTGTATGATGACCTGAAGCATTCGACAGTTGACTTGGTGAGTGAATGGCTGTCTGACTTGTTAGGTTAACAATTCAAAGTGTCGATCAGTCAATTAATCAGTCACTCGTTCCGTCATCATCTGTCACGAACACAAGATAATTCATTCTCAATATAGACTGACCGTAGCCTCAAACACATCGAGAAAACAAAAATGAGAAAAAGCAACGTTGATTGGAGAATACACAAAGAGGACACAAGCTATATGATATGCCGAGAAGTTACCATAGTTATGCCAATGCATGTCAAATCGGTCGGGTCAAAATGAGGTTCCATGCTATGCAAGGAGAACGGGTTTGTGATGGGCTGTATCGAAATTCAAGCAAGGTTCAACTTTTAGCCGCAAGCAGGATTTGAAGGTTATCTATTCAGTTAGTAGCTGGGACTTAAAACTGACGGACGTAGAATGTTCTGCTTTTTGTCATCTGGTGAAAAACTTCTCGTGGAGGACCATTCCTATGGGTAATTTGTCATAACTTTGTATCGGTTACACTCGTAGTAACAGAGTAAACCGATAATAACATTATCGAAAAAGAATCACTTCTAAACGCATAAAAGTGGCTCAGTATGATGAGACATGCTCACTCGCCTTCTATCGTTCGGTCATTTGCCTCTGAATTCAATTCGATTTCACGATGCACGGAAAACAATTAAAAAAACAGTTAGGTAACGCGCAAACAAGCGAATCTAGCGTGTAATCCGTGGTACTTTTACCTTATGATACGAACAAACAGGGGGGGTGAGATCCCGAGAAATGATGACACGTATGTACATACGTATGAATGTCTGCGTGGATGTAAAGACACGCACATATACACACACACACACACACGTAACCATTTTAAAAGGGAATTAGTATGGGGCGGTGCAACGCATTGGTGTTTTATTGTATAATTTTAGACGGAACTGATAAACCAGGGTGAAAAAGAAGGGACGAACAACAAACAAATACTTCGTAACTGAGCTTGATTCCGATCGCACAGCGCACATTCACAGGCATATGGTTAAAATCAGCTTATCGCGGAGACAATCTGAGTACCAACTGGTGATGACAGTCGGAGAAAGGTTGAGACACAAATCACTCGGGTAAACGAAAGGCAGCGGTTGTGATCGAGGTTTCAGACAATCAACTCCACACACACAGACATCCACATACGCCACACACACACACAGAGAGAGAGAGAGAGAGATAAACATGAGCGCATACATTGACGTAGTCTGCTTCGATGTCTAGCCCCTCGGTTAGAAGATCTGCTATCTGTTTACTTGACGATGATATCAATGGCATCGCACGTCTAGCGAATCACAAAAACTCGGGCAAGGCATTCTCGTGGCTAGCTTTGCTTTGCAAGCGACCTACGTGAGGTCGATCCTCTATAACCGGGGCCCACTAGAGTGAACTCACCATTTTGATATAAACGAAGACTGCTGCTGGTGTTGTCAGAGCACTCAAAGAAAACACTGATAACCGAACAAACAGAAATTACTGTAGATATGTCATAAGCGTATGTTTGACGACAGCGTCACAATCGAAAATGTCCCACCCGTCAGAATGGGTCCAATAAGCCAGAATAGGTGATCAGGCTCGATAGTGTACACGTGATGCTATAGATATTTGCTAAGCAGGTAGAAACCAAATCCATTTCCGATGATGGAAGCAAAGTATGTTGGCTGTGGGTCCCCTTCGAAGAGGCCACACGTGATCAGGAGGGAGTCGACTTCGGACAGATGAGAACAACGTTAGCTTGTCGAGTTTGCGGTAAGAAGACATTGAGCTCCTCGAAGTAAATTATCGATTCGCAGCACGCAGGCTTGACGGGCGCCACTGGACCAAACAACCACTACTGACAGAAAAATATGCCGGTAAATTTGAGAAATCTACATCGAGAAAAATCATCTTCATATTTCGAAGGACAGGGTTTCTGATTCACAGAACTGTACTTTCCAACTCGCCCGAGGAATCATTCGACAACTACTGTAGTAAAGCTTCTACGATTACAATGATTCAACACCAGTCCAAAGTATGGTTTAAACGTGCCGGGCAAAACATCACTGGTGTCGGTTAACTTCATAGTCCCACAGAAAATAACGCATACAAATCTTACTACCAAACCAAATATTAAGTTACCAAAGGACTCGGCATTTGGTACCACGAGGAATGGAGTTACATCAATCTAGGATTTTCGATTTGGTGCATTGAATTTTGAAAGCAGCCAACTTAACTCGTTCCATTGCTCAAGGAACTTCAAATATTCAAACAACTCCATCCGACCGAGTTCTCTGGATGTTTGTCACTCTGTCCAAGATTATGATAGAATACGGCCGATTCATGGATAAAAAACTTTGTCATGGAGACATACTCAGTAGGGGTCGCGTGAGAGCTGAAAGGAGCAGGAACACCATAAACTGACCAAACCCATTTCCTGGTATTAATCTAACCTGCTCCTCCATGATTCGACTGACTAGCTCATTTGTTAGTGGTACTCATCTGACGATATTTTCGGCTTTCTCTGAAGCGACAAGCACTTAGTTCCAGCAAACGCCGAGTCGCTTAATAGCATCGAAATCGGGAAATTCGAAATACAATGCTGCCATGTCTACAGTAGGGTAAGCAATGGTTCGTTGAATAAACGAAAGGGTGAGAGCAAGTTGACGTAAACAAACAAAACTGATAAATGCTGACTATTACCAAATCTTTGTCGATTGCCGATACAGATGAGCGGAGTTTTAAAAGATCGAATCGGTCTTGTAGCAGAACGAAAAGTTTTCTGATTTCAGTGGGCTAGGTTGCATATATTTTCATGGTTTTAGAACTGAAAGCGTAGAACTGCGAAAGGACGTTTTTTTACCTAAGGAGGAGACCAACAGACAATAAGCCCATTCTATTCATCTTGACGTAATCTATTTGCCCCGCCTTCCATCCACTTGTAAACACTTGCATCAAGTCAACCGTGAGATACCTTTTGCCGTCCGGACATCGTCCGGTCAAACGGCTGAAACAAAGTTAGGGACCGAGGCGAGCACGGAAACTCCTCAACATCGTGGAGTTTCAGACACAGCAGCAATGGATTACGCGTCGCTGAAATGTGTACACCTTCTCGAGCAGTAATCCTAAGAGCGGACAAAAACATCCGTTCAGAAGATGCATTTACATCCGGAAAACATCTCAATGTCCAAGTGCTTTTAAATTGTTATTTTGCTCGTGCCTCAAAAATGGCTACGGCCGGATGAGGACATGGTTAAGCTCGTCAGTACTATCGGTCCGTGTGATATTCTGGGATGGAGTGGAGAAATGGGCGAATGAAAAATTACTATGACAGACAATGGCCTCCTACGGCAGACTGCCTGACGGGAATTAATAGCAAATCACCGGCGAGGAAAACTGGCCACAGGAACAAACGGTTAGACCGAAAATTCGTTACCCGTTTCGATCTAATTGCCACTCTGGATCCGCGTGCCAACAAACAATCGAATTGGTGATAAAAATGGACCGTCCGAGAGAATGAGATTCATAAACTGGGTCATCAAGTTAAACGGAACGATGATCCGAAACATACAATCGAAAGAAAATCCTGGAACCAAAGTCTGATTGGCACACTGGTGAAAGTATAGCTCGGACTTAGGGGTACCCAGTTAAAATGCCGTTACTTTCTTTTCACATGAATTACTTGTGTTTCGCCTATGTTTTGCTCATTCGCAATGATTGCATAAAAACTTAAAAAAACGACGAGATATCTGTACAGACCCTTCCATCCTTTATCCGGAATGGAATACTCTGAAGGGACCATTTCGAAATCATCCGAATGCACAGAATTTGAACTACGCGATGACATTAAAATCAATATTTTTAAATAGAGCGTTATCGATAAGGCTGATTCGAATCCACCGCATAAGCAGCGATTGAGGACTGCTTGAGAAATTCAGGGAGCAATAAGGACCCAACTAGTATCGCAGTACTTACAAGAAGTTTGGCCCAGTAAAAAGGAGAACAAGCTATTACGTAAGACTGGATAAGCCAGTTAAACTTGGCGTCAGGTTTGGGATGCAAAACATTTTCACCTATTCATGTGGTAAGATCTGTAAAGGAGCTATGACGCAATCAAACTCTGGCTGCAAGCACCGCCCTGAATTTGATTAACTGTCAATAAAGCAAGGGTTGACACTCCAAATGACAAGTTTTTTACCTCTGTGCTACCACGTGGATGCGTTTGCAGCCCATGCAACCCGGGACAGGAGTTGATTTAATGCAAGACGAAGGGACTTGAGCTACCAGAGCGATGATGTGAGATCTGCGTGTGCGTGTGTATGTGGCAGATAATGTCTATTGTTCTTAAGCTTTGTATCTATGCAGAACAAAAATGTGCTGCCGATCTTGACGATGGAAAGCAATGACTCGCATGCTTTATTATCGTGGTAAATGGAAAATATTTACGAAAAATACTGGAAAATTTTGTTTCACCGGCCAGTGCAGAACATTCTAAGGGAAGGTTTTCTAATGACTCTCTCTACAACAATGCCTTTGATGAGTTCGAAAAGGTCAGATTCATAATTTATGCATTATGTCCAAGTGGCTTCCGAGCGGCAGTTCTGTGGGAAGTCACGAGGAAAGGTTCAGCTCAAACTCTTCGTAGTCCCGTCTATGGGAATTACCTTGTCGTCCTACTGTTAAGCGGCCCCGGCCCAAAGTGCATCCATACCCACTTGCGAATTCTCGAGCCTAGTCACTTGATCTGGTGATCCAGTGCAAGTCTCGTTAATTGATTCTATCCAGCGGGGGAAGATGAAAAAGTGCATGCTACAACTCACATCATGGTGGGGTAGACCATGATAATAATAATAATAATAATAATAATAATAATCACCATCACCATAATCATCTTCTTCCCCCTGTTCATCATCATCTTTCACCGTTAAACTGCAGGGCAAGCCCAACTGGCCGCTGCCTTTTCCCTAGGGTCACATGTTTCTATAAAAGTTGTGAATATCCAACGAGATCAGGGGGTGGACCTATACAGATCGGAAAAGATTAGAATGCTGCTCTAACCAACACACCAGACATAGTCTAACTGTACACACGCACTCTTTCAACCATTCCGTTTCGATAGAAAGAGACAACGTGATCGACACTATTCACGTTTCGCTACCATATCTTTCAGTATCTCTAGCCAGCTGGTCGACGGACCTTTCGGTCCCCATCGACGACGACGAGAGATACCTGGTTGGCCTACTAATAGTTGACCAGAATACCAAGTAAAAAAATGTACAGAGCACTCAGATCGACTCCAAATTGGAGGATAACTACTCCAGTCCAAACGCTGTTTGTTATATGCCAGAGGAGTCAGCGGTACATTGTTGAGCGAGTTCGGAATGTGAATAGGATGAGGAAGTGTTCTTTTCAAATATTGCTAGTTTAAAACCTGTCTTGAAGGAGGATTACCATAAGAATATTCGCGATAATTGACAGTGTATTGGCACAGAAATGTTCTTTTTCCTATCAACTCCGAGTAAAGATCAAAAAGTACCGAACGACCTTGTTACTCACCAAAAGCAGTCAAATGCATTTTGCCCGTGTTGTGGTTAACCGGTGCTTAGGTCCTGATAATTTTGGATATGCCATTACTTCGACTCTTGCTTTTCTTGGGAATCTGCAGTTTAATGACATGCGTCGAGTATCATACCATGAGGTTTAATAACATTAGACTTTTAGTGAGAACGAAGTTTTGCATTGGTGAACAGAGGAAACTAGGATGAAAACCGATGTTCAACAGTGAGAATTATCACACTGTGAGGAACAAAGCCCAACAGATGTGGTGGGATGCAGTACGGTAGACGACGTTTCGCTTTCTTCCGGTTCGTTACCACGCATGAACTATTGAGACCTTATGTGGCTCTAAACTAATACAAGTTTCAGGGTCATAGTTGTGGGATCTCTCTCACCTCCGTTTAGTGGTCGTGCAGTCTATGTGGAATGCTTCTTCGACTGGACTCATTTCTGGAGCATGTAGGATGGAAACATTAGAGCTTCACGGCACGAAATTTAATTGGAAAACAATCTGCGAACAAGGAAATCTTTAGGAATCTATGATATTTCTACCTTCAAGCTGCGACCACATACAGACGGTTGACGACTCGGCTGCTTCAGATATCTCATCAAAAAAGTTATAAATTTCCTGTCAACCAATCCGTAAAAAATCATGTGAAATAGGAATTTGATTCTGGCAATAGAGTGAGATCAAATTTGACCAAAATAACTGTTCGTTGAGGCAAACTTTCCAGATCCTCTGATGTGAACCATTTCCCCCGGATCTGTGACAATTCTCGGTGACGCTGTTTTGGTGTCAAATTTAATCTTGGCTTCTTTATATATTGAAATGAAGCATAACGTGATTATCGTTGTTACCGTATTACATGACAGCTTGTTGCTACTTTAGCAATATTCCGGTGTTGGGCCCGAAAATCCTGATCAGTCTACCCTTTTCGAAGGACACGAATGCTGAACTCATCCAATCAAATAACTCTTTCAGCTCACGGGGCGGTTTTTCAATCAACGATCCATTTGACGGCTAAACTGATATCAACCAGAGAACTGAAATATGCACAAATCAAAATCTGAATGAATTGACTATATTCAGATTCATATTTGTTGTCCGCATTTAACATAGTAGCTCAAATATGGGATGAGATGCGATCGTACCTATGGGAAAGGTGATTTGTTTTCTTGTCAGCCTTATTATCAGTGCCAACCACGATCGAATGTAAACTGCGGCCGTAAAGCCAGACATATGTATCTGTCGCTCAGAGCCTTCGACACTGAGTTTCAGAAAACCCAGTGGGTTTAGAGACTAATCATCAATCAATATCTCAGAAACATTACAGAAATGTACTGGAAGCATTAAGATTCAACCGGCGTTGGGGATCAAATAATAGACGGATGACGCAAATAAATAAAATAAAAATTTTAGTTATTCGGTGCATGATTCTTAGGATCTGTGTTACATATAATTTCAAATCGGCTTCCTTTGTCATATGCCAAGTAAACCTATAATGTGTAAGAAGGATTTGTAAAGTTCTGACGTATGGAGTCGGTTGCACTAGACTTCCCGGAGCGGAGGGCACATGAAGGCAACCTACAGAACAAATGGAACAAATGGGGTTCGCCGGGTTGACAGAATTATGTGTTTATTCAATTCAATCGCTTACTTCTTACTATTCGCTTACCATCAGTTAACGGTTGGAGCCAGAGTCGCTAAATTTACCGTTCATCAACATTCGAATTGAAGCCGAACTCCACTGCCTTCAGCTTCTATTTTTACCTTCTGCCTACTCTTCATTTCAAAGTGAATTTGCCATCAGTATCTTCTCGATTTTAGTCGCAGATTTTTTTAAACTGTAATACTTCACATATACTTCCAGTGAATAATACGGATCATATGGTTTTGAAGACCTCAGCTTAGGCGGTTTTGCACGTAGCATGATGTAGGAATATTTTCAGACATTTATCCGGCCATTAAAGTGAGGATAGACAAATCCACTCATTTATACTTAGGGAATTTGTGCACTTATGCAACGGAGCACTTGAACATGACTAGTGGTAGTCAAATTCATTAATAGTCTGCCACTGCCGAAAGTCAGAGGTTCAAACCCGCTGATCAGCAATTCACTTTGGCGGTAGATGGTGTTCGTTGTCAAGATGCCCGTTACTACACCTGACTTGTTCTACGTTAGTTCAACCTTACTGGCTATGACTGCCGATTCCTCTAACGGCCATGGGTCATGCTCCGTCCACTGCACCCATGTGTCAGGTACGTTGTGAAAAAATGAAAGATCCTGGTTACCCGGTTATTGAAAGTTGGGTATAAATGTCATTAGTTTGTAATTAAAACATTCCAGTCTTTCCAACGTGCGGTATATTGGTGCAATTTCATTGTATGTGAATTTTAACAGTGACATGCTACAAATACAAGAATGTACCCCCAGTTTCACCACGACTTCATATTTATTTTAACCAGTACTATTTCTCCCTCAAATACTTTGCAGTTCACGGGGCCAAGGTACGGAGCTGAGAACTTGAACCCAAAAGTCTGCGCATCGCAGATATTGACCACCGGATGTTGGTTTTACTTTTTGTGAGAACATCGGTAATCACTGAGGTGACAAACGCTGCAGAGTGAATCAGGGAAGCGATTTTGGGAACACTCCTTTCGTACCGCTTCAGCAGCAGTGGTAGCGTCACCAGTACTAATAGGATTATGGATACCCTAGGTTTTTTAATCTTTTAATGGACCCTGCTATCATTTAGCAGCCATAGCATGGGCCGGCAGAAACGCAAACTTCATCGCTGAAATAAGAGCAACTGACAAGTGGGACAAGTGTTGTCCCAAAACCGTGTATTTACTTCGTTCTAGGCTAACAGTTGAAAAACATCCCCAAGATACTAAATGATAGTCAAAGGTTAACAGTCAAGGGAGAACAAGAATTACTGAGAAGCACCAGTCACATAATTTTCACAGTAATTTTCCCAACTAGGAACTTTCATTTCTAGACATTTTAAATTTCTGAAAAATACAGGAAAGCTACCATTTCCTATTTTTCTGGCCTACTTCTAACGGTGCAGAATCACTCGTTGTTTACCAGCCTGTGACCGTCGGTTACTGGTCTTCATCCATCATTAACGAGTCGGCTACTTGCCCTAAACGCCTCAGGAATTGCTGCCAAATGACCCGGGTTTCAAATAATCACTGTTGAGGAAGCGTTCTTCTGGCGGCCCGCTCATTACAGTGCGAGGATAAAGGTGGATGCCCAGCGAATTTCACCGAGTTGATTGATGTTGGGTGGTCAGTTTAGGGGAAATGGCTTATCCTGATTCCAGCAGCGTACGAAACACAGCTGTACGAAGTTCGTGAACATGTTGCGAGCGACGTACTTGTATACCTGTGGCAGCGTGAGATAATACGGTAAACTATCAAGTTCATCCGAAACGACTAGCGTCGTTCGACAAGAGTGTCCCACCTCACCTTTTCTGTTCAACTTCGTCATGGACGAGGCGATGGAAGATGCTTTAGGAGTCGACCACGGAAATGGGAGGAAGCTATATGACCCAGACTACACAGATAACATTGTGTGCCTGTCCGAGTCTGCGGACCATGCACAACACGAGCTAGATAGACTCTCGAGGTCGGTTGCTCGCTTTGGCATGTGCTTTGCACCTTCAAATTGGAATGTGCTGTTGCAGGACTGGACGACAGTAGCC